>BLSH010254408.1:237494-252395 GCA_018402905.1 Glandirana rugosa
GACACCAGACTACTCTGGTTCTATTTGAATAAACCAAGTCTACCACAGTTCGCACACACCGCCGTTGGTCCACTCCTCATGTTTCTGTTCACACAGAATAGATGTCAGTTCGTACCACCACCCTCACAGTACCAGACCCCGACGTACTCACGACGTCCGTGACCCCTCGATGTCAATTAATTGGTGAACGGTGGTAACAACACCCTCCTGCAATATATTGCAGGAGGGTGTTAGCGCGAGGGCGCGCGGGGGACCCCGCGCGTGGAGCCGGGTCTCATAGACCCGGCGGTCACGGATGCTCCCAGGTGCGCGCCCCAGGGGGCGCGCGGGAGCGCGATTGTGGGAGGACGTTATATAACGTCCTCCCACAACAATGGTGGCAAGTGGTTAATTAACTGTAGCTCCCCAGTGCCTGCAGCACTCATGCAGCCCCAGACCATGACACTCCCACCACCATGCTTGACTGTAGATAAGACACACTTGTCTTTGTACTCCTCACCTGGTTGCCGCCACACACGCTTGACACCATCTGAACCAAATAAGTTTATCTTGGTCTCATCAGACCACAGGACATGGTTCCAGTAATCCATGTCCTTAGTGTGCAACCTGTTTGCGGGATTGTGGGATTTATTGTGCATCATCTTTAGAAGAGGCTTTCTTCTGGGACGACAGCCATGCAGACCAATTTGATGCAGTGTGCGGGGTATGGTCTGTGCACTGACAGGGTGACCCCCCCACCTCATCAATCTCTGCAGCAATGCTGGCAGCACTCATACATCTATTTCCCAAAGACAACCTCTGGATATGACGCTGAGCACGTGCACTCAACTTCTTTGGTCAACTATGGTGAGGCCTGTTCTGAGTGGAACCTGTCCTGTTAAACCACTGTATGATCTTGGCCACAGTGCTGCAGTTCAGTTTCAGGGTCTTGGCAATCGTCTTATAGCCTAGGCCATCTTTATGTAGAGCAACAATTCTTTTTTTCAGATCCTCAGAGAGTTCTTTGCCATGAGGTGCCATGTTGAACTCCCAGTGACCAGTATGAGAGAGTGAGAGCGATAACATCAAATTTAAAAGACCTGCTCCCCATTCAAAATGAGACCTTGTAACACTGTCGAGTCACATGACACCAGGGAGGAAAATGGCTAATTGGGCCCAATTTGGACATTTTCACTTAGGGGTGTATTCACTTTTGTTGCCAGCGGTTTAGACATTAATGGCTGTGTGTTGAGTTATTTTGAGGGGACAGCAAATTTACACTGTTATACAAGCTGTACACTCACTACTTTACATTGTAGCAAAGTGTAATTTCTTCAGTGTTGTCACATGAAAAGATAGAATAAAATATTTACAAAAATGTGACGGGTGTACTCACTTTTGTGAGATAATGTATTCTTCTTTATTAGAGCACTTTAATATACAGGGGAAGAAGGGGGTGCACCCACATTTATTTATTTTTGGGGGGCCTTGAAGCAAGCCATTCATTTTAATTGGCTGGTAGCACACCTTAACCGCTTGCTGACCGCTGGTCGGCAATTGACGGCGACAAAGTGGCTCGTTCCCGCAAAACGCCGTCATACGATGGCGGCTGCGGGATCGAGTTTAGTGAGGAGGCCGCCGGAGGCCAGGGGGGGCCAGGGAGCGGGTGCGGCGGCTTCGATTGCCGCCGGCTACCCGCGATGGCCCCCCCGAGCGGAGGAACGGAGATCCGTGTATGTAAACACGGACCTCCGCTCTGTGTGAAGGGGGAAGGGCTGTGATCACAGCCTTCCTGTATACGGAGGCTGTGACCACTTCCTTTCCCCAGCTAGGACAGTCCCCCCACATTTAGAACACGCCCAGGGAACATAGTTAACCCTTAGAGCGCCCCCTGCAGGTTAACCCCTTCACTGCCAATGGCATTTACACAGTAATCAGTGCATTTTTATAGCACTGATCGCTGTATAAATGCCAATGGTCCCAAAAAAGTGTCAAAATAGTCCGACATGTCCGCTGAAATATCGCAGTACCGCTAAAAATCGCAGATCGCCGCCATTACTAGTAAAAAAAAAAAAAAACCCCAAAAATGAATTCTCATCATCCGCAAAACGCGACCACTTTTGCGCAAACCAATCAATAAACGCCAATTGCGATTTTTTTTATCGCACATATGAGGAAGAATATAAATCGGCCAAAAACGGTGAAAAAAAATGTTTTTTATATTTTTTTTTTTATTTGTATTCTAGCAAAAAGTAAGAAATTTGGGTTTTTTTGCAAAATTGTCGCTCTTCTTTTGTTTATAGCGGCGATCAGAAATGACGCAGAGGTGATCAAATACCACCAAAAGAAAGCTCTGTTTGTGGGAAAAAAAGGACGCAAATTTCGTATGGGTACAACGTCGCACGACCGCGCAATTTTCAGTTAAAGCGACGCAGTGCCGAATCGCAAAAAGGGCTCCGGTCCTAAAGCTGGAAATCCTTCCGGGGCTGAAGTGGTTAAAGAGACCCTTTCACCAGATCATTCATTTCAACAACAATCTTTCCAAAATGTATGTGTGCGCTTATCTAGGCATAGTGCATTTGTAATATCTGATCGCCATCTAGTGGTGATCAGATATTACAGCACTCATTATAGTAGGCTATTGGCTTTGTTAAAACTGATCTAGGCAGATACAAAAAATACCCAAATTAATGTATTCACTGATGCATCATTAACCACTTTCTTACTGGGCACATATACCCACATTCCTGCCCAGGCCACTTTTCAGCTTTCAGTGCTTTCACACTTTGAGTGACAATTGCTCGGTCATGCTACACTGTACCCATATAAAATTTTTATAATTTTTTCACACAGACAGAGCTTTCTTTTGGTCGTATTTAACCACGTAAGTCCTGTAAGGATTTACCCCCCTAATGACCAGGCCATTTTTTGCAATATTGCGCTGGGTTACTTTAACTGTCAATTGCGTGGTCGTGTGACGTTGTACCCAAATTAAATTGATGTTCTTCTTTGCCTATAGAGCTTTCGTTTGATGGTATTTTATCACCTCTGTGGTTTATAATTTTGCACTATAAACAAAAAAAGCAACAATTTTGAAAAAAAAAAATTTTTTTTTTTACTTTCTGCTATAATACACATCCAATTTAAATATGTAAAACATCGAATTTATTCATCAGTTTAGGTCAATTTGTATTCTGCTACATATTTTTGGTAAAAAAAAAAAATCACAATTAGCGTATATAGATTGGTGTGTGCAAAAGTTATAGCGTCTACAAACTATGGGATGGATTTAGACTTTTTTTTTATTACTAGTAATGGCGGTAATCAGTGATTTTTTGTGGGACTGCGACATTGCAGCGGACAAATTGAACACTAAGTGACACTTTTTGGGGACCAGTGGCACCAATATAGTGATCAGTGCTAAATAGAATGCACTGATCACTGTATAAATGACACTGGCAGGGAAGGTGTTAACATCATGGGCGATCAAAGGGTTAACTGTGTTCCCTCAGTGTGTTTACTAACTGTGTGGGGGATGGACTGACAGGAAGAACACAGAGATCGCTGTTCCTGATTACTAGGAACAGACATCTCTGTGTACTTCTCTGTCAGAATGGAGATCTGCCTTGTTTACATACGCAGAACCCTGTTCTACCTCTCTGTAGAGCGATCGCGACCCACACATTGTACAGGTACGTTGTTTCACACAATAGAGCCACCCTACCACAGTATACATGCGGTGGGCGGTCTTTAACTGGTTAATCACCACTGGGTTTTTTAATGTTTTGCTAAGCAAACAAAAAAAGACTGAATATTTTGAAAAAAAATAGTTTGTTAAAATTTTTTGAAAACAGGTAATTTTTCTCGTTCATTGATGTGCGCTGATGAGGCTGCACTGATGGGCACTGATCAGGAGGCACTGATAGGTGGCACTGATGGGTACTGATAGGCAGCACTGATAGGCAATGGTAGGTGACACTGATGATGAGGCACTGATTGGCAGCACTGGTACTGGTGGGCACTGATAAGTGGCACTGCTTAGCAGTACTGATGGGCACTGGTAGGTGGCACTGGTGGGCACTGCATAGCAGCAATGACTGTCAGTGTGCGGGAAAGATGTCCCATTTACAGAAGCCAGTAATAGGCTTGTTATTTTCTCCCCCGCGGCTGTCAGCGTGAGGAAAAAAAAAATCTGATTACCGGTCTTGTTTACATCACGTGATCAGCTGTCATTGGCTGACAGCTGATCCCATGGTAAAGGGCCAGGATCGGCCCTTTACTATGATCTGTGATCAGCCGAGTCCCATGGACTTGGTGATCACAGAGTGTGCCACCTTCATCCTGCAGGGGGCGCACAGGCAGAGCAAGCACGGTATGGACGCCCTCCCGGCAATTTAAGCCCATGCTGTAGCCGTCTTTCATCAATAGCGTAGGCGTGGAGAGGTTAAAGGGCATTTTTAAATACCCTTTTGCCGAGTCCCATGGACTTGGTGATCACAGAGTGTGCCACCTTCATCCTGCAAGGGGCGCACAGGCAGAGCAAGCACGGTATGGACGCCCTCCCGGCAATTTAAGCCCGCGCTGTAGCCGTCTTTCATCAATAGCGTAGGTGTGGAGAGGTTAAAGGGTATTTTTAAATGCAAGTAGGGTAAGCACCAGAATTGAATCCATTATCAACTCCTTGAAGTCCCTGTAAAGAAGGGTTGGCTTGTAAGGAGGAAGTTGTAAAAGGAGCTAATCAGTTCCTATGAAAAGAAGAGTGACAGAGAGATGAGCTTATCATTGTGCTTGCTCTCCTTTCCCTGTCCAGTCATAGGCTGGGGCCAAGTCCTGGATGATCGGGCTCAGAGGAAGTGGGTTAAAAGATACTGGCTATCAGACTGAGGACATCTAGTGGCAGAAAATGTATTATGAGGGAAATCTCTGGCTTGACAGTGAAGATTGCAGCAAAAACGGTTTTATTTTATCCTCTAATACACTATTCATTTTCAGTAACATGTTGGCTGCTGAACATTCTACAGCTGGTTTAGCTCTTGAGCAATAAACCAAGGCATGGCATCCGAGGAAAGAGGTCAGGTAAATCAGACCTTTTCCCTTTCTAGTGGGCCTTAAAAATGATTGGTAGGCTCAATAGCCAGTCTCATAGCAAGGGGGTAAGCTAGCAACAGACTTTCATACTCCAAGTCGGTATTTGCATATCAGAGCAGAACGGTGTGGGCAGATGGTGTCTTAAAATGGTATTAAACCTAAAACGAAAAATGTAATATGTTGCAGGGTACTAAATATTTAATGTGGTGGCTGCATTTCTTTTCTTTTTTGGCCTTTGTCACAATGTTTTCACCTGGTGCACACTAGAGCTGCACGATTCTGGCTAAAATGAGAATCACAATTTTTTTGCTTAGAATAAAGATCACGATTCTCTCTTGGTGTAACATCTCACATACATGGGCTAACAGCGCTGTTTTCATTTTTTCCCCAAAAAATTGCATTTGAAAGACCGCTGCGCATTTGAAAGACCGTGTGACATAAAATATTGAAACAACCGCCATTTTATTCTTTAGGGTCTCTGCTAAAAAATATATATATGTATAATGTTTGGGGGTTCTAAGTAATTTTCTAGCAGAAAATACTGGATTTTTACTTGTAAGTAACAAATGTCAGAAAAGATTTGGTCTTTAAATGGTTAAACTAAACTCTTCTATACACCGGAGTAGAAACATTGTATCTCTTTGCTTCTTTTATCAGCAATGATCTCAGACTTGGCAGTCTGCCCAGATAGGAGAGACTCAAGTCGCTCCATCTTAGAAAAAGATTCTTGGGGAGACTTCAGGCGACTTGCATTGACTTCTATTAGAGTTGAGTCGCGCTGAGCAGCCCCACAAGTCGGACTCCATTAACTGCACTGAAAATTGCGGTAATGTGTGATGGAGATTGCGCAGGGGGGGGGGGGGTTGGGGGTTGACTCGAGATTGCGATTTTAAAAATGAATCTTGCAGCTCTAGTGCACACCTCCTGTATTAAAGTGGATTAGAGTAGACTCTGGATGAAGAAGCAAGGGGGCACCTTTGGACAGCAGCATAGTCAGTCTGGGGGGGATAGACGCACTAGCAGATTTAGATGCACTAATAAATAGACGTCCAGTCAGGATAATGAAGCCAAGTGGTTAAACGACGCAGTGCCGAATCACAAAAAGTGCTCTGGTCCTAAAGTGGGAAATCCTTCAGGGGCTGAAGTGGTTAAATAACAAACATGCTATACTTACGTCCTCTGTGCAAGGGTTTTGCACAGAGAGGCCCCGATCCTCTTCTTCTGGGGCCCCCCAGCGGCGATCCTGGCTCCTCCTTTTCTTGAGTGCCCCCTCAGAGAAGCGATTTCCCTGAGGGCACTCGTGTGGGTGCGCTCCCAAGTCCTGCTGCTGCATCCATTGACACATATAGCATGACTTGGCCCCGTCCCCCGGGTCACTGGATTTGATTGACCGCAGCGGGAGCCAATGGCTCCTGCTGCTATCAATCTATCCAATGAGGAACCGAGACAGAGGCTGGAGCTGCTATGCTTGTCCCTGTCGCCGGAATGATCGGGCTCAGGTAAGTAAAAGGGGGGTTCTGGGGGGCTGCTGCACTACAGAAGGTTTTTCACTTTAATGCATAGAATGCATTAAGGTGAAAAGCCTCAAAGGTTTACAACCCCTTTAGGAGTATGGATTAAACTGAGCACATAAAGTTACAATCTGGTAAGATAAACAGGAAGCACTAAAGGCAAGTCGCCCCCCCCCCCCCCCATTTTGAATAAAGCAAGAACAGGTTATAATAACCCATCATTTTTATTTTTGCCATCTGGGAGATTTCCCATGCTGTCATGTTCAGTGGCAGCTGGTGCTGTGTATTTGGGTGGGCGGCAAACAAGACATCCCAATGCCGTATTCCCCCCGCCCCTTGTCGGTTGGCCCCTCACTTACACCCCCCGATTGGTCAGCCCCGCACATAACCCCATCTAGGTCGTGGGCTCTTTCCTGCGTCTTCTCCTCCTCCTTGGCGGCGGCTTCACCCTGCGTCTCGGGCTTCATGTCAGCTTCAGTCCTCCTTTCCTCGGCATGGCGGCCAATATGATCGCTTCTCCTTCTGGCCAATCGGGTCTCAGGACCAGATTCTTGATTGGCCGGGAGGAGAATAAGGAAGACAATAAAATAAATTTACTATTGTCACACAACTGGGTGGGCTCAGAGCGCAGTGCTCTGTGCCCCAAGCCCACCCTTTTTTGAAGCCAATTAGAACCTCTGGCTCTAATCACGTGCTTATAAAAAATACCCTATTGGAATCCATGCGTCCGGCTCCCTGCATGTAGATTAAGGGCCAGACACTTGGATTAAGGGGGCGGCGCCGTATGGACGGGCCACCACTGTTCATGTTCCAAAACCAAAACAGGGAGCAGGATGACATCCCTTCAAAGTAAAGAAATCCCTGGTTGTCACCAGAACCCCCATCATCTACTCCTAAATATAGAAAAACCAAATAGAAAAAGAAAAAACACACTCACCACAAAATATACAAAATATGAACTAAAAAAGTAAGAAGGAGGGGGGCGTGGCCAGGACAAGCATGTGAGAGGAAGCAAGCTCTCACAGCTCCCGGGTTTGATCCAGCACCGATCCTTCCCCAGCCCACGATCCGGTTCTGAACCTGGCCAGCCTAACAGCCCAGGACCCGGTGATCAAGGGGGAACCTCCGCCAGCGCTCTGCACCCGCGGGATGACCCGCAAAGGACAGTGTGAGGCCACCGGTCTAGAAATCCTAGATGGCACCGCCACAGCCTGGATGAAGGGGCGCCACGAGGACTGGACAAAATGAAAGATTTGAGTCTCAAAGCTCCCAAGACTGGCAAAAACGCAGGTAAGGACCCCCCTAAGGACATTCTACACCATGCACAAAAGCTGGGGGGACAGTTGGAGGTAGAACAGGGAGAACGCATTTCCAGGACCTGTCACAGGGGGAGAAGCCTCATGCAGCAGCCAGTGCAGCCCAGGATAATACAAGGGGAGACGCTCATAATACACCGCCTGACCTTACCATGCAAGACAAAGCCATGGAGTAAACTCCCCAGCCCACGTTCGCAGACATCCTTAAGGCAGTACATAACTGCACCGCATCAGTAAATACGCTGAAAGAACAATTTGGAGGGGTGAGGGAGGATGTATCACTGCTCCATCAGTACTTACAAAAAATTTGTGAAAGAACCACAGCCGTGGAGAGCAGAGTTAGTGAGATGGAGGACCAACTGGCCCCTATATCACAGGACACCAAAGCTGCTTATCAGATGGCTATGGAGGCTAGCAATAGAGCGGAGGGCACAGAGAACCATCTTAGACAGAATAATATAGACATAGTGGGGCTCCCTGAGCGGGTGGAGGGCAAGGACCCCACGGCCTACATTGAGAACTGGCTAATTGAGACTCTTGGCATAGATATACTATCCCCCCTATTTGCAGTGGAGAGGGCGCACACACGTCCATTACCACCAGGCAACCCGCCCAGGTCTATGCTGGCAAGAATACTCCACTACAGAAACAGGGAGACGCTGCTGCGCCAGGCAAGGGAACATAATGGCGTTAGAATCTCCTTCTATCTCGATTTTTCTGCAGAAGTGCAGAGACGCAGAGCTAAGTTTCAGGATGTAAAGCGCTGTGCTTTATCCTGCAAAGCTGCGGGTCACAGTTCGTGGCCAGGCCTAATTTTTTGTATCCGCCAGGGAAGCGCCAGCCTGTATAGATCGCAAGGAATGAAACATGATACCATAACTTCCACCGCTGTGCAAAGACATTCGCTTTCGTCTAATACTGTGCCTTAGAACACTACTTACTGCTGTACTGTATCCTCGGGCTGGGGAACAAAATATTGTAACCAAAGATGAGAGCTAAGTCAAGTGAAATGTGAGTTTTACAACTTATTACTGCTAATGTATCTATACCCGACATTGACTTGTGCTATTGTTAGTGAGCGGGCCCTGTTGGAAGCTCAGAAAGCACGAAAGTTGGCACAGTTTGAACAGTTGCTCTTTATAGTTTTCCTTACTAGTTGCAATGTCAGCAATTTGTACATGGAAGCCATAAATGTGATGTCTCAAAACTACCACTCGATGTTAGTAAGCTACAAGATGAGCCAAGGTTATTGTTTGTATGTCTCCTCATCATACCAATGACTGGATTACAAACCCTAGGAGTGCACAATGTACAGCCCTCACTCCTGGGGCTGCCAGGTTACCCATAAACTGCACCGTAACATGTCTAACGTAATGGCAAAGACTCCAATAGTGTCCTGGAATATCAGAGGCATTAACTCCCCGCTCAAGAGAACTATGATTTCTATGTGCCTAAAGAAACTTCAGCCTGCTATTCTTTTTTTTCAGGAAACTCATTTGACTGCTGAGACTGAGGGGTGCCTGCGGTATTCTTGGGTGGGTAAGGGTATCATTCTACGCATACCTCCTACTCCAGAGGAGTTAGTATACTGATTCATGGGACTATAGACTTCCAAGAATTTGATAGCAAAAAAGACCCAGAGGCTCGGTATATATTTTTGCACTGTAGGGTGGGTACATTACAATGTATATTGGCTTGTGTTTATGTTCCTCCCCCATTTACAGCATAAATACTGAGGATACTGATTGCCTACTTTGATTACAAACCAGAGGTGCCTCTGCTTATAATGGGGGACTTCAACTGCTGTCTGCAACTGGCGCTGGATTGACATCCGGCCCCTCAATCCTCTGCCCTCTCCAGGGGTACCCCCCTGGCAAGGTTGTTGCAAGAGGCGGGCTGGGTGGATATCTGGCACTTCCATAATCCTGGGACTAAACAGTTTTCGTGTTTCTCAAAGTCTCACTGCACTCTTTCTAGAATAGACTTGGGTTTAGCGAATACAAGCGTGCACTCATACGTATCCAATAAGCCCCATAGTGTATCAGACCATTCACCTTTAGTGGCCTACCTAACAACTTCCCCCTGAGTACTCTAACCAATGCTCCATGGAAGTTTAATGCATTTTGGCTCAAATTGTTCAGTACACCGGAAAACATTGAGAGGAATATGTGTGAGTTCTTTGAACTGCAAGATCCTAATCTTTCTTGTCTACAACAATGGGTCGCCTTTAAGGCATACTTGAGAGGGGTGCTTATAGCAGAGATGAGGAAAGTCAAACGGGCGTCTTTGGCCCTAAGCGAAGACATGGAAGCTAGGGTAGTAGAATTAGAACAGAAATTTGTAGCTGACCCCTCTGATTTCACTAGGGAGGCATGGCAGGCCGCCCAGTCTGCCTATGAGAGTGTCCTCTACTCCTCTGTGGAAAAGAAGAGGTTTTTCTCTAAGCAGGCATTTTTTGAGGAGGGGGAAAAAATGGTCACATGTTGGCAATGATAGCAAATGCGCAGCAACGTTCCCCAACTATAAGGGCTATTCGAGATGGCATGGGACACTTAGTGCATTCTCCAGAGCTCATAATGCAGGTATTGGCTAAATTCTATGAGACTTTAGATCTCCTCGGTACCTCCAACACAAAGGATGGGCTTGACAGTTACCTACAAGGTATCCCCTTCCTAATGTTGAGTGCAGAGCAGAGAAAGGAGCTTGACGCACCACTTACCTTAGATGAACTTCAAGAGGCAGTGAGCTCATTCCCTAAGTGTAAAGCACCAGGGGAAGGTGAGATCTCCATGGAAATATACAAACAATTTTCAGAAACATTGCTGCCACGTTTGCTAAATTATTCAATGCGCCCCAGAGGGAAAGTAGTTTACCTCCCTTGATGTCAAAAGCGAACATAATTCTACTGCTTAAACTGGGCAAAGATCCGGTAGATCCGGGATCTTACAGGCTGATTCCGCTTTTGCAGGGTGACATAAAGATCCTGAGTGTTAGCAATCAGATTAAATAAGGTAATTACCTCTTTAGTGCACTCTGGCCAAGCAGGCTTTATGCTGAATAAATCAACAGCAATTAACTTACGTAGGCTATTTGTTAATATCCAATCTCCAGCTGATAACATGGGTAATAGGGCACTGCTGTCTTTAGATGCCGCCAAGCTGTTTGACAGCATTGATTGGGCATATTTATGGGAAGTGTTGAGGAGTTTTGGGTTTGGTCCGAGCCAAATAGCCTGTCTCCGTCTTTTAGAGAGTCAGCCGCAAGCAGCTATCAGGGCATTTGGAAGACTGTCCCATGCCCTTGCATTGATGAGGGGAACAAGGCAGGGGTGCCCGCTGTCCCCCTCCTGTTTGCATTGGCTACTGAACCTTTGGCAATCAGAATTGGGTCCAACAACAACATTGAAGGGTTTTGCTGTGGTGTTGCCCAAGAAAAGGTGATGTTATATTCAGATGACACCATTCTCCTGGGGGATACTGACAGTTCACTAAAAGCTGCAATGGATACTATTACTGAATTCGGGAGATTTTCCGGACTTCTTATTAAATGGTCCAAGTCTGCTCTCTTACTACTGGGTGGACAATCAGCTCAGTCAATTACACGACAGACCTAATCCCCATTACTACCTCATTTAAATATTTAGGTACCCAGGTGACGGCAGGACTTTAGCTCCTTGAATCTTGTTCCCCTTATTCAGCGGTTTAGAGAGAATAAGAACTTGGAACGCACTTTACTTTTCAGTGGTCAACCTCAGAAAAATGATACTCATGCCACAGCTTCTATATTTCCTCCATAACACCCCGGTAGTTATTCCTCTAAATTTCTTTAGAATCATTTATTCCCTTTATCATACACTGATATGGAAAAATAAGCCTAGGTTAAAACTAGAACATCTGCAGAGACCCAAAGATGAAGGGGGCTGGCACTGCCAAATCCATGGCTTTATTACATAGCTGCCCAGTTACAGCATATGTTTGGTACCTTACCTCGACTGGAGGAGACGGATGGGGCGGAATGTAGTTCCACCCAGGCCGTGAAGGAACACACAGTTGGGAGAGGTCCCTTTCCCCAGGCTCTGGAAGCCCAAGCATTTAGCCTGCCGAATAAAATGCTTTCCCACATATGTTCTACTCCAAAAGATTTGGAATAAAACTAAATATATGCAAAGGGCAACTGGTTTTATTGAATTTAGTCCCATATGGCACTGGCAGTGAAACCACCAAGAATTTCTTCCCTGTAGGTGCAGTGTTTTTATACTGGAACTGATAAGCTTTTCCCTGTATGTACAGAGAATAAAATGAGCTAAAATTGTACATCTTCAGCTGTACTTACCTCCCAGGGTGATGAACTGTCAGTGCCCACAGAGCCCATGTAGTGGTCCGGGGATTTGAAATCCTTGTTCTTCTCCATCTTCTATCTGCAGCACTCGATGTTCTATGGCGATGACCAATCAGAATGTCACTGATCAGTCGTGCAAGTGGCATAGAGAGAAGAAGAGCGGGGGTTTCAACGCTACTACACAGGCCATGTGCCCACTGACAGCTCACCACAGATGGTTGATCCAGGGAATAATCCGATCTCCTTTGGGGGTCAGGAAAGAATTTTTTGCCACATTGGAACAAATTACACCTTCCTCTGGATCAACTGGGAGTTATGGAATTCACCTGCAAAACATACCATCAAATCCTATACATACAGAAGAAGCCACCAAGAACTTGTGGCCTGCACCTACAGCATCTCCCTTTTGATAGAAACCATCAAGCTCTGTGTCAAAAGATGTAGGTGCAGTGTTTTAATACGGGAACCGCTAAGCTTTGCTCTGTATGTATAGGAAGCGCAAAAAAAAAACTGGCCAGAGAGGGATTACTTTGACGCAGTTGGCCAGCTTAAACATGTATTGCGATATATGTGAACCAAAAATCCCTCTTTTTATGCAAAGTTTGTTCGGAATGGAATGGAAAAATAGCAATGTCCAGAGTATTATTTTATAGATTATTTTCTCCCAGCACAGCGCACCACAATGCAAAGTCATCTGTTGTGCTGCACCACACATTCTGTTGTGCAGATTTGGGAAAAATTCTGGAACAAGATGGATCAAGATTGTGGCAGAAGAGGAGAGAAGGGGATCTTTATTTATATTGGCCACATTGTTTCCTAGGAGCAATGACATTTTATTCGGATTTATTGTGAGGCTCTCAGTAAAGATTTATCCTTTAGTACAGTTTCAAACAATTGAGAATAATGAAGAGGACACCTCAAAGGGCTTGAGAAGAAAAATGAGGTGTGCAAAGCGTGCTGTCAAGAGGGCATGGGGATACATCCTTGGTGTCAGTAAGAATAAAATTAATCCCATCATTCATGTTAGTCTGATAAAATAAGTCCTATCACTGGTGTCAGTAGAAGAAAATAAGTCCCATCATTGGTGTCAATGAGCACAAAACAAAGACCATCACTGGTGTCAATGAGAATAAAACAGTCCCATCATTGGTGTCAGTGATATTAAAGTAATTTTTTTTTAAATTATATCAGTGGGATAAAGTACACTTCATCATTGATGTCAGTGGGATAAAATACACTCCATCATTGATGTCAGTGGGATAAAATACACTCCATCATTGATGTCAGTGGGATAAAGTACACTCCATCATTGATAGGAAAGGCAAAACAGGGACCTCCGCTCTGTGTGAGGGGGAAGGGCTGTGATCACAGCCTTCCTGTATACAAAGGCTGTGACCACTTCCCTTCCCCAGCCAGGGCAGTCCCCCCACAGTTAGAACACGCCCAGGGAACATACTTAACCCTTACAGCGCCCCCTCCAGGTTAACCCCTTCACTGCCAATGGCATTTACACAGTAATCAATGCACTTTTCGAGCACTGATCGCTGTATAAATGCCAATGGTCCCAAAAAAGTGTCAAAATGGTCCGCCATGTCCGTTGCAATATCGCAGTAGCGCTAAAAATTGAAGATCGCCGCCATTACTAGTAAAAAATAAAAAAAAAATAAAAACCACAAACCAATCAATAAACGCCGATTGCGATTTTTTTTTTACCAAAAATATGAGGAAGAATATAAATCGGCCAAAACCGATGAAAAAAAAAGTTTTCTTATATTTTTTTTTGGACTTGTATTTTAGCATAAAGTAAGAAATTTGGTTTTTTTTTGCAAAATTGTTGCTTTTCTTTTGTTTATAGCGGTGATCAGAAATGACGCAGAGGTGATCAAATACCACCAAAAGAAGGCTCTATTTGTGAGAAATAAAGGACGCAAATTTTGTTTGGGTACAACATCGCACGACGGGGCAATTGTCAGTTAAAGCGACGTAGTGCCGAATCGCAAAAAGTGCTCTGGTCCTAAAGTGTGAAATCCTTCCGGGGTTAAAGTGGTTAAACACAACTAAATGAGCCTCTAGTGAGCCCCGTGACTTAAAGCAAAACTCTAGCCCTCTCTTCAGTCTTGCTCAGTTATTCAGGCTCCTCTCCTGTCCTGAAATTGCTTAGTCTGATTTCACTGCACACTTTGAGCTTCTCACAGTGCGCATTAGAAGGTGCAGCAAGTCAGATAGAGCTTCCTTCATGTCCTGGCTGGAGGACATCCAGCATCATCTATCCTTCCCTCCCGAGTTTTACTATGCCTGGCCTGCCCCAAACAATTACATTTTAGTTCTTTCTGTTATGGAGGTTTCAGCTTTGCATGTGTTCTGCTTCAAATTAAAGTTCTTCCATTGCACTAGTATGGTGTGTGCTCTTCTTCTCTATGTTTTACTTTACTTTACACCATTAGAGATAAATGGAGACTGCCATTGCTGACCTCTCCTGGGAATCTCACTTCCCTGGCTGTCAAGTTGATGCTAAAGTTTCAGAGCTGTGATAATGAATTGTAACATTTTTTTGATGCACATTCATAGCATGAGTGTTCTGTAACCCAAAAGTGCCCCACCGTGAAAACCCAATGTCTTGTGAGTACGATACTTACACGTAGTTTTTTTACAATGTTAAGTAATAGTGT
>BLSH010254408.1:258552-270644 GCA_018402905.1 Glandirana rugosa
TAAAAAAAAAATTTTACATAACCTATACAAAATACCGTCTTTCATCTTGTTTAACAAAACAAAAAAAAGTCTTACAAGTCACAAAAAAACAAATATAACGTTTTTTATTTGGGTTACACATATTCTCTTCAAAACACTCATATTAAGAGTGGTGGAGATATTCATTATTTCAATACAAAATTCCTAAATTCCTGGAGCGGACCACGTGGGAGAGAAAATGAAATACCACAACAAATAAATAAAAACGTAAACTCGGACTTTTCGTAACGTTGGTTACTAGTCACCTACCACCCACGTTACGAGTCCAAGGACGTCTGCATTGATCACTTCCTCCAGCCCTGTAACTGAATGTTCATACCTCTGTATAGACCTGCAGATGGAGGAATAGTCTGCAGGAACCTGAGCATTGCACCCACCATCCACTGATCATTGGTTGCAATGCTTTTCAGGCTCAAATGCAAAAATAAATAAACAACACCATAAAGTAAAAGAGAGGGTGCACCAGGCGAGGTCCTTAAATCCTTAAAACATAACTTTATTACTTATAGAGGTGGTGAGAATTATACTCACAAAACTTCTCTTATACACATTGGGTTTATTTTTTGCAATATAAACAAAAAAACACTGAACATTCTGAAAAAAAACAAAACAATTTGTTCTACTTTCTGCCATAAAACATATCCAATACATTTTAAAAAAAAAATCAAATCTCTTTGTAAATTGAAGCCACAATGTATTCCGCTACATGACTTTGGTGAAAAATTCTGGAGGAGCTGGCACACAAGAACGGGTGAAAAAAGCAAAACAGGGAATATTGTCAAGGAGCAGTGTAGACCGGGGTACCTGGGGTCCACCAGAGTAAATTGTAGCAAGGGCAGCCCTTCATGTGTAGAATTATGTCCTCACTATTGGAGTATCCAAGATCCAAGATGGAGTATCCAAGGAATCCAGGGGTTGATGCTCCTCATCAAGATTTACCTTTAAAGTGCATCTAAAGCCAAAACTTTCTCTTTAGTTGTGAATAAATTGTGAAAGGACTAGAACTGCTGTTTTTGGGTCTGTTTTCTTGCCCTGAAGAAGGTGGAAATCTTTGAGGCCAGCAAAACACATTGGATATTCTGTGTTCTTTCAATATTAAGGCCTTGTTGCAGGTTTTTATTGCAGTCGATGACCCTGATGGGTAGATTCACCCTCTCTATTTGTCCTGGTGACTAATGTCACCTGGACTGAAATGAAAATCTGACATTTTTAATTGACACCAGAACAGGAACCAAGGAGAAACATTCCAATGGGGACACCTGTTCTGCCGACAACTGCCAAGGAGGGGATTCTGCTCACCTTGGAGAGATTTCCTCTCACTATTGTGTCTACAGGACAGGAAGTGAAAGGAATCTGACAGATGGGGCATAGTTTAGGCTTTTTGGTGGACTGACCCTTTAAGGCCTTTTGGAGCCAAACCATATCTGTGCCCACCCCCAACCAAAGTATGAAGGCTCCGTAAACTGAGTTTCTCTTATACACGTATAAGAAAAGACAGTAGCCCTTCTGACATTATTCCAGTTTCCAAATATGTGGGTTATTTAGATGTGAGCTGTGCTTGGCTGAGTTCTTTCTGAAGGCACACCCTTGATTTTAAATCTTGGTGTTCTCATTTAAGGGTTGTTCTGCAATGCATCAAATGAAAACAAGTGGAGTCACTGACATAAGCACTTGCAGAAAAAAAGAACAAGGTATACATGATACACATCCCTAGTTGACCTTAACCACTTGACCTCTGGAAGATTTACCCCCCTTCATGACCAGGCCATTTTTTGCGATACAGCTCTGCGTTACTTTAACCTCCTCGCGCCGCCGCCATAGCCGAATGACGGCTACAGGGCGGCGCTAAAATGCCGGGAGAATGTCTATAGACGTCCTCCCATTTGCTCATGCTGGGCGCGCTCCCGCAGGCGCGAGCGGCGCGCGCACATGCCGCCGCATGCTACGGGAGCGTGCCCGTGGGTCGGGCGGACCCGATGTCCGTCAGAGACCTGTGATCTCCTTCCAGAGAGCCAGAACGGGGAACCGCCGATGTAAACACGGCAGTTCCCTGTTCTGTGAGGGGGGGCATGACAGATCTACTGATCCCTGTCACTGGGATCAGTTAGATCTGTCATGCCCCTGCCAACCCCGCCCCCCACAGTTAGAACACACCCAGGGAACACTGTTAACCCCTTCACTGCCCCCTGCAGGTTAACTCCTTCACTGCCAATGACATTTACACAGTAATCAGTGGATATTTACATTTCTGATCGCTGTATAAATGTCATTTGTCCCAAAAAAGTGTAAAAAACGTCCGACATGTCCGCCGCAATATCGCAGTCCTGATAAAAATCGCAGATTGCTGCCATTACCAGTAAAAAAATAAAAACGCCATAAACCAATGTCCATAGTTTGTAAACGCTATAACTTTTGCGCAACCCAATCAATATACGCCGATTTCGATTTTTTTTTACCAAAAATATTTAGAAGAATATATATCGGTCTAAACTGATGAATAAATTAGTTTTTTTATTTTTTATTTTTGGATATTTGTTATAGCAAAAAGTAAAAAATATTGTTCTTTTTTCAAAATTGTCGCTTCCTTTTTGTTTATAGCGCAAAAAATAAAACACGCAGAGGCGATCAAATACCACCAAAAGAAAGCTCTATTTGTGGGAAAAAAAGGACGCCAAGTTTGTTTGGGTACAACGTCGCATGACCGCGCAATTGTCATTCAAAGAGTGACAGCGCTGAAAACTGAAAATTTGTTCGGGGCAGGAGGGGGGTTTAAGTGCCCAGTAAGGAAGTGGTTAACCAGCAATTGCGCAGTCATGCAACGCTGTACCCAAATAAAATTGTATCCTTTTTTTCCCACAAATAGAGCTTTCTTTTGGTGGTATTTGATCACCACTTCACTTTTTATTTGTTGTGCTATAAACAAAAAAAAGACCGCCAACTTTGAAAAAAGAAACATTTTTTACTTTCTGCTATAAAACATCAAATGTCTTCATAAATTAGGCCAATATGTATTCTCCTACATATTTTGGTGAGAAAAAAAAATCCCAGTAAGCGTATTTTGGTTTGCGCAAAAGTTATAGCATCTGAAAACTATGGGACAGTTTTATTTATTTTTTTACTAGTAATGGCGGCAATCGGCGACTTATAGCTGGACTGCGATATTGTGGCAAGCATTGTGACATTGACAGACACTTTTTAGGGACCAGCGACACTAATACAGTGATCAGTGCTAAAAAAAATATGCACTGTCACTATACTAATGGCTGGGAAGGGGTTAACACCATGGGCAATCAAAGGGTTAACTGTGTTTATGTGTACTGTGGGAGGTGCTTTCACATAGGGAAGGCATGGATCCACGTCCCTGCTTTGCAGGACCACAGGATCCATGCCTTCCCTACTGATCGAACGGCATTTGCTTTGTTTACATAGGAAAATCAACATTATGCGTCTGTACCGAATGATCAACGGTGCCAGCGGACATTGAGTCATTGAGTATAATCACAGTAGGCATGAGATGCAGGTGGTGCGCATTGATGCCCGTTACCCAGAAGAGCCGGATCACCTATATATAGGTAAAGAGAGAGGGCAAGTACTTCCCTTTCAGGCCTGCCTTTTAGGCAGCTGGTCAGAGAGGCTGGGGGGAGATGGCTGTTTTGTTATCAGTTCTGAGGAGACCTGCATGCTGCATGGAAGCCTCCCTGCGCTGTCTTGAACCTCCTGGGAGAGCTGGCCTGTAACTGGGACTTTGCAATGTTGGTTTGGTTGCGATGCTAACATGATATACAGTATCTCACAAAAGTGAGTACAAACCTCACATTAGTGTAAATATTCTATTATACATTTTCATGTGACCACACTGAAGCAATGACTCCTTGCTGCAATGTAAAGTAGTGAGTGTACAGCTTGTATAACAGTGTAAATTTGCTGTCCCCTCAAAATAACTCAACACACAACCATTAATGTCTAAACCGCTGGCAATAAAAGTGAGTACACCCCTAAGTGAAAATGTCCAAATTGGGCCCAAAGTATCAATATTTTGTGTGGCCACCATTATTTTCCAGCACTGCCTTAACCCTCTTGGGCGTGGAGTTCACCAGAGCTTCACAGGTTGCCACTGGAGTCCTCTTCCACTCCTCCATGACGACATCACGGAGCTGGTGGATGTTAGAGACCGTGCGCTCCTCCACCTTCTGTTAGAGGATGCCCCACAGATGCTCAATAGGGTTTAGGTCTGGAGACATGCTTGGCCAGTCCATAGCTTTTATCCTCAGTTTCTTTAGCAAGGCAGTGGTCGTCTAGGAGGGGTGTTTGGGGTTATCATGTTGGAATACTGCCCTGCGGCCCAGTCTCTGAAGGGAGGGGATCATGCTCTGCTTCAGTATGTCACAGTACCTGTTGCCATTCATGGTTCCCTCAATGAACTGTAACTCCCCAATGCCGACAGCACTCATGCAGCCCCAGACCATGACACTCCCACCACCATGCTTGACTGTAGGCAAGACACACTTGTCTTTGTACTCCTCACCTGGTTGCAGCCACACACGCTTGACACCATCTGAACCAAATAAGTATATCTTGGTCTCATCAGACCACAGGACAGGGTTCCAGTAATCCATGTCCTTAGTCTGCTTGTCTTCAGCAAACCGTTTGCAGGCTTTCTTGTGCATCATCTTTAGAAGAGGCTTCCTTCTGGAACGACAGCCATGCAGACCAATTTGATGCAGTGTGCGGCGTATGGTCTGAGCACTGACAAGCTGACCCCCCCACCCCTTCAACCTCTGCAGCAATGCTGGCAGCACTCATACGTCTATTTCCCAAAGACAACCTCTGGATATTACGCTGAGCACGTGCACTCAACTTCTGCGGTCAACCAGATCCTCAGAGAGTTCTTTGCCATGAGGTGCCATGTTGAACTTCCAATGACCAGTATGAGAGAGTGAGAGCGATAACACCAAATTCAACACACCTGCTCCCCATTCACACCTAAGACCTTGTAATTGTTATTTTGAGGGGACAGCAAATTTACACTGTTATACAAGCTGTACACTCACTACGTTACATTGTAGCAAAGTGTAATTTCTTCAGTGTTGTCACAAGAAAAGATAGAATAAAATATTTACAAAATTGTGAGGGGTGTACTCACTTTTGTGAGATACTGTAAAAGACTGTTATACTGATGTGCAGAGCACCTTGTGTTGTGTTGAGCTGCCCATGAAGACAAAGTCGGTCATTATTGTTTCTGCTTTTGCTGAATAAATCCATTTTTTAAGTTGTTTACCTGTTAACCCCTTGGCTCCCAACAATTGGTGGAGAATGCATTGGGCAGTTTGAGGGGTGCAGGCCAGTCCCATGTCCTGGGTTAAAGCTACGCAGGCTGTGAAGATCTCTGAAAAGGCAATAGAGGAACTAATTAAAGAATTAGCAGTGACTAATGCACAGGCAGTCGCTGCACAACAAGAGACAAACCGCTTACTGGTGTCACAGATAGCGGGTTTACAGAAGGCAGTAACCCAGCAGAGTGAAATGGTGAGAGGTGGCCCCATTGTGAAGGGTGACTGGTGGAAGGCAGTGGAATGGACCATGCAAAAGATGATGACCACAGATAACGTTGAAGCTTATTTGGTGATGTTTGAATGGATTGCAACAAGGGAAGGTCTGCCTGAAAAAGACGGGGTGAATGTGCAGGCTCCTTTCCTAACTGTAGATCCCCAACAGGTCTACAGTGACTTGGCCCCAGAGTCAGCCCAGGACTACAAACTGCTAAAGGTGGAAATACTAGTCAGGCTGGGAGTGATGGCTGCTTTAATGGGTGAGCAGAGTTCATGGCTGGCGATGGAATGCAGAGGATATGTAAACATGCATACATTCTCAGAATGAGGAGAAATCAAACATACGGCACCCATCGCACCATATTGACAATTTTTATCTTCCGAATGAAAAGCCAGCAATGACATCTTAATTATTTCCCGATAGATTCACTTTAAAAAAGGAAACTGACAAAATATGGGAGCGATCATTGGCAACCTTTTACAAAGGTGCAGGTTCCAGGGTTGTCATCTTTATCCTGCTTTGCTGACCTTGAACAACTATGCAGTCCATAAGTCTAAAAATTCTCAACTCCCATTATTTGTTTTTGTAGCCATGGCAGGATCAGAACGACACCCCTGGAATGTGCCCCTATGTCAGCTCTTATATTCCAGTCCCCCAAGTTTTCTTTAACCACTTACGACGGCGGCCGCGATACAGAGCCACTGTGAGCGCGCGCGCGCCGCCAGAGGCGCGCGCGCACGCTCACTGTGTTCGGGGGGCCAGGGAGCGGGTGCGGCGGCTTCGATTGCCGCCGGCCACCCGCGATGCCCCCCCCCGGAGTGAAGGAGCGGAGGTCTGTGTAAGTAAACACGGACCTCCGCTCTGTGTGAGGGGGAAGGGATGTGATCACAGCCTTCCTGTATGTGAAGGCTGTGACCACTTCCCTTCCCCAGCTAGGCAGTCCCCCATACAGTAAGAACACGCCCAGGGAACATAGTTAACCCTTAGCGCGCCCCCTGCAGGTTAACCCCTTCACTGCCAATGGCATTTACACAGTAATCAGTGCATTTTTATAGCACTGATCGCTGTATAAATGCCAATGGTCCCAAAAAAGTGTTAAAACGTTCCGACATGTCCGCTGCAATATCGCAGTACCGCTAAAAATCGCAGATCGCCGCCATTACTAGTAAAAAATAAAAAAAAATAAAAACCCCAAAAATGAATTCTCATCATCCGTAAACGCGACCACTTTTGCGCAAACAAATCAATAAACGCCGATTGCGATTTTTTTTATCGCAAATATGAGGAAGAATATAAATCGGCCAAAAACGGTGCAAAAAAATGTTTTTTTATATTTTTTTTTTTTTGGATTTGTATTTTAGCAAAAAGTAAGAAATTTGGGTTTTTTTGCAAAATTGTCGCTCTTCTTTTGTTTATAGCGGCGATCAGAAATGACGCAGAGGTGATCAAATACCACCAAAAGAAAGCTCTATTTGTGGGAAAAAAAGGACGCAAATTTCGTTTGGGTACAACGTCGCACGACCGCGCAATTGTCAGTTAAAGCGACGCAGCGCCGAATCGCAAAAAGGGCTCCGGTCCTAAAGCTGGAAATCCTTCCGGGGCTGAAGTGGTTAAAACTTGGCATTGGCAAGTTACTAAATAGTTACTGTCTAGATTTCTTACTCTGTTTTGTGACCACTAGATGACAGTATCACACCCCAAGTCTGCTGGGCAATGACATCATACTAAAGCAGCCACCAGATTAGGCTCATCACTTATCAGTGCTGGTTTGTGGTGAGGTTTTATCTCCCTGATTTCCCCCAGCTTTCCATAACACAACTCTGTAATCTTAAGGCCTCATACACATGGGCGAATGTGAAAAAAAAAGAAGCAAAACCTCAGGGAAAAATCAGTGTTTTCTTTCAGCGCTCCGCATCGGCGCTAGTGAGCGTCGGCGTCAATAGGCGTTTTTTAAAAAAAAACATTCCTCTGCTATTTTTTATTCTGAAAAACTTTGGTGTCAAAAACGCCGGTTAACGCCGGTACTGTGTTAGTGAGAGTTTTGCGGCGTCAAAAACGCCAAAGCGTTACTGCCTCGGAACGCGTTGGCCCCCCGTTCTAGTTACAGTTCACTAACGCCGACGACCTCTACAGCTCAAAAACATCAGTGTTTTTATGGGGCCATTGAATAACACGGAGAGCTGCAAAAAACGACAAAAAATGTGGCGTCAAAAAACGTGGCGTCAAAAAACGCCCGTGTGTATGAGGGTTAAGGCCTCATGCACACAGGATGTTTTTTGATGTTTTTACAGCTGCTGTTTTTAGCCGCAGACATTTTTTTCTACAGTTAATAAACCCTCCATCATGTTATCCTATGTGTTCATGCACACACAGGCTGTTATCAACTGTTTTTAGCAGTGACGCTTTTGAGCTGTAAAAAAAAAACCCAAGACCAGAGAGTTCTGAGAGACGTTTTTCGGCTGTAAAAACATGCAGACACCCAAAAACGCTCAAAATCATTGATCCCCAACGTTTTAGATCAATTGGAAAAAAAAAACGCGGGTCCTTTAAAAACGTGAAAAAACGCCCAAAAACGTTGATCCCCAATGTTTATGGATGTTTTAGATCAATTTGAAAAAAAAACTGCTGGCCCTTTAAAAACGCGAAAAACGCACAAAAACAGCAGTAATATAATGATGGTAAAAGCGGAAAAAAATCACTGATAAGCTACTGACGTTTTTTGGATTTTTTTAAAAGTCCTGTGTGCATGAAGCCTTAAACAGCAGAAACATAAGGATCTGCTCCTAAACGCCGGCTGGCATGCACACAACCCCTGGTACCCTGGAAGACGTCATCCTGTGACGAAATGCGTAGGGTGGACAACATGCTGACGTTACCACGTTCTGCAAACCCGAAAGGACAGGTTTTGTGTGCATGCCTAGATACAAGGCGTTACTATATTTTACTGGATGTAAGTGCAATTTTACTCACTTTTAATAAAACTTATTGGGTTTGTGGAGCTTTTGTCTTTTTGGGTGCACTAGATACTACCTCTTGGAGAATCTACGCTGTGACGCAGGAGGACAACAAAGACAAAGGCCCGGGCTTGGGTATTAAGCCAACGTGTTTCTGACCCTTCATAACAAAGGGTCAATTATATCTGGTAAGCAGGCATTCCCGTTCCTGGTGGTGGTAATATCACAGGAGGGTTTTTCTTGTTTTGGTGATGGACACTGTACTGTTTCAACTAATGACTATTATATTTTCACACACTTGTACACCTTTTTGATTGAAGGTGTTGGAAAGCACAACTCATATTTTAGTTTACAATAGCAAATATTAATTCGTCATTGCCACACAACTGGGTGGGCTCAGGGAGCAGTGCTCTGCACCCCGAGCCCACTCTTTTTTGAAGCCTATCTCTAATCATGAACTTCAAAGAAAAAAACAATTGGTATCCATGCATCCATCGCCCTGCATGTAGATTAGGGGCTGGGCGCATGGATTAGGGGGGCAGCTGCCACTGGTTGCTAGCAATAACCACATGCTAAACATCCAATATACTGGCTGTACCCAAGTCAGTCGATGGAACCCAGGCAGCATGATAGGAATTGAACCTTTTCCACCATCTTATAGAAAATCTGCTCTGCTAGGAGATGCTGAGAATAGCGATGTGTAGCAGGACCCAGATCCCAGGTTTATGCCAGTATAGACTGGGTGAGTGATTTATGTTCTGTATAATTTTACATGCACAGGACAGTTATGGCAACATCTATTAATCACAACACCTATAGGTTTAATATAAAAATTTTATTCCAGTGATTTTAAATTCTATCTTATGATTGGTAAATGTTGGCAACATCTTTAAAGGGAGAGGAGAAATCAGTGCAATTAGTGGCAGTGCTTTCACAGAGTGGGTTGCTTCTTTAACCTTCCCAAGTCCCATAGTGGACTCCCAGATCGGCTGCACTGAGCCCCATAATTCAGATAAACGTGGCCATAAGGACAACAGTGGACTCACCCTGCAAAAACAAAAAACACAGCAAAAGGTAAGTCTAGCCAGCTTTCCACTTATTAGCACCACTGTATCAGAAAGCCTCAGATGTTAAAGAGAACCTGACATGATAAGTGCCTGTTCTGCTATTCCCAACCCTGATTTATCTTGTTCCCCCCATCCAGATTCACAGCATCAACACACCAATACAGATCAGGAGCTTAACTCCATGCTCCAAGTCAGCGACACCAACTAGTGAAGCTGCATAGCTGACAAATTCTTAGAAAGTGGCTTGTAGTGGTTGGTCACATTCCACTAGGCTTGTTCCGTAATGTTGAAAACTTGTAGCTTAGTCAAACCTCTACATTTCTAATGAGTATCAAAAATATACCCCAGCATTTATATGTAGCGCACCCCCTAAGGAGCTGCAGATGAAATGGGATCCCCCATCCTGCACAGCCAGGCACACAGAATTTTCACAAGCACTCCCAAGTCCCATAGTGGACTCCCAGATCGGCTGCACTGAGCCATGTAGTTCAGACAAATGTGGTCGTAAGGAAAACCAAATTTTCACAGGCACTCCAGAGTCAGAGAACAGCCCATGACCTTGTTTTTGTGCTTTATTGAGGGTTAATAACTTGGATGGGGATGGAAAATTATGGGATGCCCACTTGACTTCAACAAAAAACTTTGGCAAAGACTTCAGGGACATCTTCCTATATACATTCAATATACAGTCTCCTTTACTCTTCTCCTGCACTTCATTTGCTTGCAGACTCCAGCTGAATCACCGTAAATGGATCTGACAGGCACAGTCAGATTTAGAAATGGCCCTTTGCAGGCAGGTACTTGAAGCCCCTTGTTGTGTAGCAGAACATAGTGATCAGCTTGTACCTCTCCTTCTTTGGCTACTGGTCCCAGTACCACCTTTTCAGGCACTGCCAAGCCATCTGGCTGCAGCTGCCCCCTACACTAGCCCTCCAGGCTAACTTTTCTCCACAGTCCTCCAGACTGTTTCTCTCATCAGCCCACCTGGCTGACTCTCCAGGAGATCTCTCACGGAAGGGATGAAGACTTGGCACACTGCTGTCTTCAGGGAAAACTGACTTCTCTTGGCAGCCTCCCCTCTTTGTAAGTCCCCAGTAGTGCTACTCACACTGCCCTTCTACTTGCTCCCGTGCCTCTTGAAAGGGCTTCCTCCTTGTGCTGTGGCAGGATCCTTCCAGCACCCGAGCCCCGGCCCAAGGTCACCCCCCCCAGACTAGGGGGGACCCTTGAGGGCCACCGACAGCACCCACAGCACTACATCTCCATCTTCTACTGCCCCTGCTGGCATGGCTCATGCCTATTTATGAAATAAGCCTTGCCCCCTGCCAGCCCTGTACTGGGGATTGGCTGAGACCCTCATAAATATTCCAGGCAGCTCCTCCTAACCTCCACCCACTAGCTCTAGAAGATTCTACAACCTTCTAGACCAGGGGGAGGCACCAGAGGAGCTGTCTGGATGAGTCGCCCAGCCCTGACTCACTTAACCCGGACTCAGCTTCACAGCTCAGGCTTAGCCCTGACTAAATTTACCTACACTAACAACTAGCCCAAGGGTGCTACATATGCACATACACAGGTAATTGGTAAAGCATCCACCATTTGTCAAGGCAGATGAGGCGTGAACATTATGGAATCACCTTATTCTAGTTACAGGATCACCCATCCTTGGAGAAGGTGCAAGTTGTCAAATCACCGGAGCAGAGAGGTTAAAATTGCATTATATGGGAAAGACAGATGGTGTCAAAGGCCCCCACCCCTAGTCATGGTTATTGTGCCAGTTTTCAAGAGGTGTAAAAGGCCATCTACATCAGTTGTCCTTTAAAGAATGTCCCTTTTCCTTACTGTGCAAGAGTCTCTATCTGCAGAATTTGCCCTTATGTTGGCCATTAGTTTGCAGTTTTGTTTCCCCAATGTTCAGGTCTTTGAATTCCTTATGACATTGCACTTGTGTGTGGGTATTGGGTCTTTTATGATGTACAATCATCTATTTCTGCATTGCTGGAGTTGAAAGATACAGGGATGGAGGGACTTTAAGTGTTCTACACAGTGTTGCCAACCACCAGTAAATTTATTGATAGTTGGTAAAAATCAGGGATTACTGTCTGTAAATGTTAGGAGCTGATAATTTGTCGTGCTGTGTTGAGTTTTTAAGTCTAAACCGGGCAAATTACTTGTTAGGGGTATTGTCAGGGTTTCCATATTGTGTTGTTACTGTTTTAAGATCAGTTGTGCTCTGCCAGTAAATTTTATATGTTTTGTCAGTAAAAAATGCTATGGGAGCTGGTTCTACATTAGGGTGACCTGACATCCCCAGTTTCAGGGGACAGTCCCCGGATTGAGGACACTGTCCCTGGACCAAATCTGTCTCCAGTTTAGTCCCCTGATTGGATTTGAACAGGAACCCAAACCATTTCAACGACAGTCAGTGCAGAATTAAAAAAAAAAATTCTGCATTACACCCAGACCCCCCCCCCCCCCCCCC
>BLSH010254439.1:5201-21205 GCA_018402905.1 Glandirana rugosa
TGTAGTAGGAGAAATACGTACAACAGAATGAGGTTCGACATATCCGAGCTTTCGGATGATGGTTAATTCGTGTAATCCACTACTAGTAGGCTTTCGAGCCTATACAGCTTGGAGTAAGACAACATGCATAAAGAGGATGATGTGGTCAAAATACTCATTTGCCTAATAATTCTGCACACAGTGTATATACGGTATATGGTTTTAGGTTTTACTGAGTTTATGTCATTTTTTTGATTGTGATTCCTTGCTTGTGGAAGATCAGTGAGTGATGATAAAAATTGATTTTATAGTCAGTTAGCTCATAATTAACATCAGTATTTTATGGGTAATTCCTAATTTGCGATTCTTTAGCTATATAGCATCATTATTTCTCCTTTTTGTTTAATGCCAGAGGGGCGATTCTCCTTCAGGTTAACATAATATAATAGTTTAATTCTCTGTAGTCTTTTGGCTATAATTTAATGGATGTGGTCTTGTTTTTTGCCCACTAGAGGTCATTGCACTATGAGGGGTCTATGTTACCAAGGCCTTGTGCGTAAATGACTACCTCCTGGTGAGAGGCTGCAGTTCCTTATTTTGACCACTAGAGGTCATCTCACCAGTTACCTGGGTCTCTATGGTGATGTCTCTGTATAAGGCTAGGAGGGTGACGTTCATGGCGCCGCCCTCACTGAGGAAGTCGTGTGACAATACACATGCAGGAGGCCGGAGCTACGTGTGATGTCACCCGCTGGTTCACTATCACGAGCGGGGAGATAGGATGCTTGTGTTGATACGTGATTTTTACAAGTTTTTATGTGAGTACAATTCACCAACTTAGCATTGTGCTTCTCTTTTTTTCGGCCTGGGTCGGATGATCTATATGTGAGCATGGGTTTACTTATGCTGACCAGAGAGGAGTGCATCCCATAAAGAAAGGTTATGGTATCATGTGTGGACGGCTCCATCCAGAAAGCACACATCACCCTCTAGTAAAACTGGGGACTGCTTTTGAGGTGAATGCATTCACTTACCACAGATGGAGGGACTGAGCACTAGTGGCACTTTATGCTCTGATTATCTGCACAAAGGGATTTGCATAGGAGATCTACTGTTCTTTACTAATACATCTTATGCATGGACTGTTTATGGACTTTTCTATATATTTGATACTTTGTATTCATGATATGGTTTTATTATTATTCTCAGAATTTTAGAATTGCCCTGCATCTTTTATGATATACAGTATCTCACAAAAGTGAGTACACCCCTCCCATTTTTGTAAATATTTTAGTATATCTTTTCATGTGACAACACTGAAGAAATGACATTTTGCTACAATGTAAAGTAGTGATTGTACAACGTGTATAACAGTGTAAATTTGCTGTCCCCTCAAAATAACTCAACACACAGACATTAATGTCTAAACAGCTGGCAACAAAAGTGAGTACACCCCTAAGTGAAAATGTCCAAAGTGTCAATATTTTGTGTGGCCACCATTATTTTCCAGCACTGCCTTAGCCCTCTTAGGCATGGAGTTCACCAGAGCTTAACAGATTGCCACTGGAGTCCTCTTCCACTCCTCCATGATGACATTACAGAGCTTCCATTTGAGGATGCCCCACAGATGCTCAATAGGGTTTAGGTCTGGAGACATGCTTGGTCAGTCCATCACCTTCACCCATAGCTTCTTTAGCAAGGCAGTGGTCATCTTGGAGGTGTGTTTGGGGTCATTATCATGTTGGAATTCTGCCCTGTGGTCCAGTCTCTGAAGGGAGGAAATCATGCTCTGCTTCAGTATGTCACAGTACATGTTGGAATTCATGGTTCCCTCAATGAATTGTAGCCCCCCCAGTGCCAGACAGCACTCATGCATCCCCGGGCCATGATACATCCACCACCATGCTTGACTGTAGGCAAAACACACTTGTCTTTGTCCTCACTCGGTTGCCATCACACATGCTGAGTACCTGAGTACCTGCCACCAGCCCATCTGAATACCTGAGTACCTGTCACCAGCCCATACGAGTACCCGAGTACCTGTCACCAACCCATCTGAGTATTATTATTATTATACAGGATTTATATAGCGCCGACAGTTTGTGCTGCGCTTTACAATATTAGGGCAGACAGTACAATTACAATACAATTCAATACAGGAGGGAGGGTTAAATGATACGAAAGGGGAATGAGCTGATTGAGAAAATAAGGAGTGTAGTTGTTAGGCGGTGGCAGGATAGGCTTCCCTGAAGAGAAAAGTTTTCAGGGATCGCCTGAAGGTGGATAGATTTGGGGACAGTCTGACCGATTGGGGTAGGGAGTTCCAGAGGATGGGAGAGGCTCGGGAGAAGTCTTGGAGGCAAGTATGAGAGGAGGTAATGAGGGAGCTGGAGAGCAGGAGGTCACCGTAGAAATGATATTGAAAGCCGTGGGAGGCTATCAGCCGACCCAGGGAAGGTGTATATTGAAAATAAGAGAGGTCCAAGAACAGAACCTTGGGGGACCCCAACAGAGAAAGGAAGAGGAGCGGAGGAGATAGAATTGTACATTACGCTGAAGGTGCGATGGGATAGGTAGGATGACAGCCACTGAAGAGCACAGTCACGGAGACTGAGGGAGTAGAGTTTTTTGAGGAGGAGGGGGTGGTCGACAGTATTAAATGCAGCCGAAAGGTCCAAGATTAGAAGTACAGAGTAGTGTCCATTGGTTTTTGCGGTTAGTAGGTCATTTGTGAGTTCAAGTTTCTGTGGAGTGTTGAGGGCGAAATCCAGATTGAAGGGGGTCCAGAAGGTTATTCTTAACAAGGTGGTCACTCAGTTGGTTGTAGACTAGGCGTTCAGATACCCGAGTACCTGCCACCAGCCCATCTGAGTACCTGTCACCAGCCCATGCGAGTACCCGAGTACCTATCTTCATCCAATCAGAGTACCCGAGTACCTATCTGCAGCCCATCAGATTCCCCAAGTACCTGTCTCCAGCCCATCAGAGTACCCAAGTACCTATCTGTAGCCCATGCCTCACAGAATATACCTTGGGGTGTTTGCTTTCCAATATGGGGTCGTTTTGTGGGTAATTCCAATGTCCTGGTGCTCCAGGACCTTCAAAAGTGTGATATGTAGGAATGAAATTAGATAATTTGTGTAATTTATGCTCCTAAAATGCCTGAAGGTACTACTTCAATCTTGGACCTCTCTATGTGGCTGTTAGGAAAAGTCTGTGGTTTTGAAGGTCTTTGGCGCCATGGCTCTGCTTTATGAGAATCCCCACCAGGCTGCTACAGCTGAGGCTGCACTACATGCCCTCCAGCAGGGCTGTTGGTCCACGGAGGACTATGTGGCAGAGTTCCGGAGGTGGAGTGCAGACATGGCCTGAAATGATGCTGTACTTTGTTACCAATTTCACCTGGGCCTGTCTGAGTCCCTCAAGGACGAGCTGGCTCTTGTAGGGGCGCCCAACACCCTGGAAGCACTCATCAACCTTGCTATCCAAATGCACCGGCGTCTCCGCACTGAAAGTCTCGAGACCCTTGCGTCCCACCTGGATGCTGCCCCGTGTTCCTAGATACCCAAGTCCAGCTCCTTTCCTGCCAAGGACCTCCTCCTCCTCTCCTGTGGATGAACAGGAGCCTATGCAAATAGGGCTACTGCACCCTTCTCTGACCCCTGAAGAGAGGTAACTGAGGTTCTCCTTGAATCTGTGCCTGTACTGTTGGGAACTGGGGCATGTAGTGAGATTCTGCCCTGCCAAATGCGGTAAGTGCCCGTCAGTTTCCTCAGCAGGAATGTCTACTATGCCAAGTCAGATTTCTCACTTTGTCATCTCCCTTTTCCTACAGCTTCCCGGAGGGACTACCCAGGTCCCAGCAATTGTTGATTCCAGAGCATGCAGTTGCTTTATGGATTAAGCCTTACTTAGCTGTGCATCATATTCCTCTCCAACCCAAGACACATCAGATGACCATACGTCTGGCGGATGGATCCCCCATCAAATCTGGCATAGTCTCCCATGAAACCGCTCCCCTATTCGCTACCACAGCTGATGGCCATCAGGAGTTTATTCTTCTGGACGCTATAGCATCTCCATTGTTCCCCATCATTCTGGGTCTGCCCTGGCTCCGGGCACATGACCCCAGTATTGACTGGACCACCGGAACTCTCGACTTTCGGTCCAACTATTGTCGTCATCACTGCCTAAAGTATACCAATGACGCTACTCCCACCTTGCTCAGCCTAAACCTGGATCCTGACCCTGACATCCAGCTAGTTGTGCCCTCTGTCTATCACAACTTTCAAGACATTTTCAGCAAGAAGGGGCCGGAGCAACTACCACCCCACAGGCCGTACGATTGTCCCATAGAGCTCCTACCCGGAGTACCCTTTGGGGGGATCTATCCCCTGTCTGAACCAGAGTTAGCCACCCTCAAGGCCTATCTGGATGACAACCTGGATAAAGGCTTTATCAGACCCTCCACGTCCCCTGCAGGGGCTGGCATCTTCTTCGTGGAGAAGAAGGACCGGTCTCTGTGACCTTGCATAGACTACAGGGAGCTCAACCGAATTATGGTTAAGAACAGTTATCCCCTGCCCTTGGTTCCTGAACTGTTCCAAAGACTGGGCTCTGCTGTCATCTTCACTAAACTGGACCTCTGTGGGGCATACAACTTGGTCCGTATCCGGGAAGGCGACGAGTGTAAAAATGCTTTTCGCACTCGTTTTGGGCACTATGAGTACCTTGTCATGCCCTTCAGGCTGTGCAACGCCCCTGCCATCTTTCAGCACTTTGTAAATGATGTATTCTGGGACTATTTGGACTTGTTTGTCATCATTTACTTAGATGACATTTTGATCTTCTCTTCCTCCCTTGAGGAGCACCGCAGACATGTCTCCTTAGTTCTGAGTCCCCTTCGGCAACACGGGCTATATGCCATAACTGAGAAATGCTCCTTCGAACAGTCCAGCATCCACTTCCTTGGGCTAGTCATCTCCATCACAGGCATCAAAATGGATCCACAAAAGGTCTCTACTGTCTTGGACTGGCCAGCACCATCTGATAAAAAAGGGGTCCAACGTTTTGTGGGCTTTGCAAATTTTTATAGAAGATTTCATTGGTCCACTGAAGCTCAGGCAGCTTTCCAGACTTTAAAAGAGTTGTTCACTTCGGCTCCCATCCTGAAACATCCTAACCCAGCACTGTCTTACGTCCTGGATCTGAAATTACTGTGGGGGCTATCCTGTCCCAAAGACAAGGCTCCAAAGCTCTGCTCCATCCGGTAGCTTTCTTCTCCCGCAAGTTGTCTGCACCGGAAAGGAATTACGAAGTGGGAGACAGGGAGCTCCTGGCCATTAAGTCAGCGAAGGAGGAAGGGCGGTACCTACTTGAGGGGGCCACACACCCCATACTCATATACACCAACCATAAAAACCTGGAGTATCTGAGAACAATGAAAAGATTGAAACCAGAGCAAGCCCGCTGGGCGCTCTTCTTCTCCAGGTTTCAGTTCCATCTAACTTACAGGCCGGGGTCAAAAAACATCAAACTGGGTGCCCTCTCTCGGATGTTCAGCAAACCCGGAGATTCCACGCCACCCGACACGATCCTTCCGTCACAGAACTTTCTGCTCACCCAGGAAGACTTGCTATCACAGATTAGGTGATCCCTGGCAGGCTCTTCTGGCCCTTCTGATTCCAGGTTGCAGGCGAAAAATGGCCTATGGTGGTATGGCCACAGGATCTTTGTGCCAGCTGGTCAATGTGTGGCCGTTTTAGGACTTTGTCATGACCACAAACTGGCCGGGCATTTTAGGGCACACAAGGGGGCTGAATTGTATTCCTTCACCTTCTGGTGGCCACGAGCTGAAGAAGATTGCAAGAGCTACATCAGTACTTGCTCTGTTTGTGCCCACAACAAGACTGATAAGGCTGAAGCCTGGGGCCTCCTGAATCCACTCCCAGTACTCGAACACCCATGGTCCCACATTGCCATGGACTTTATTGTAGAGTTACCCCCCTCTCAGGGTTACTCTACTATATTTGTAGTCATCAACCGCCTAACAAAAATGGCCAATTTCCTTCCCATGAAGGGCACACCCACAGCTGCTGAGACAGCAGAGACTTTTATCAAGGAAATTGTCCGACTTCATGAAGTCCCCATCAATATCATCTCGGACCATAGACCCAAATTCACTTCCAGGTTCTGGAGAGCTCTGTGTTCATCCCTGGAAATCAAGTTGTCTTTCTCCTCCGCTTACCACCCCCAGAATGAACCAGACGCTTGAGCAGTATATCCAATGCTTTTCTTCTTTTTCGCAAGATGACTGGGTTTCACTGTTGCCGTTGGCTGAATTTGCGTACAATAACACTATCCGCTATCCATTTTGGGCCAATTATGGGTTCCACCCCACATTTCTTCCTGCTCTGTCCATGGAGAATACAGTACCAGCGGCCCAAAGGGCAACGGACTTCTTTGAGACCAATAATAAACTCCTACAGGATACCCTGTTCAGGACTCAAGAATTGAATAAGGAGGCCTTTGACAAGAGAAGGTGGGGGGAGCTGGAATTGCAGCCTGGCCATCAAGTCTGGCTTTCTACTCGGAACCTGAGACTGGCTTCTAAGAAGCTGGGTCCGAGGTTCATTGGACCTTTTGCCATAAAGAGGAAGATTAATAGGGTGGCATTTGAGCTCGACCTCCCTTCTTCTCTACGCATCCACCCAGTTTTCCACACTTCTTTGCTGAAGCCGGCGGCTCCAGATCCCTTTCCGGGATGAAGTACAGACCCACCTGAACCAGTGTTGTAAACGGAGAGGAGGAGTTTGACGTGGAGGCCATCATGGATTGCTGGAAAATAGGTGGTTTCACACAGTATCTCGTTAAGTGGAAGGGGTAGGGCCCCAAGGAAAGTTCCTGGGAACCAGAAACAAATATCCATGCGGAGGAACTGATCCAAGCTTTTAAAAGGAACCGCCAAGGAAGAAGTGCCCACCTGGGCATCCAGAGGCTGCCCCTTGGGGGGGGCAATGTTATGAAAAGCCTGTGATTTTGAAGGTCTTTGGCACTTGTGCGTGCGCCTGTGCGCGTTCGCGCACGCCCGCGCATGCACCAGAAATGGCGCCAAACGGCTCCATTTAAGCTCACAATGCCCAGCAGCCAGTGCTGTCCATTCTACAGCATCTGAGTGTTCCTGAGATACCTGATTTCCTGAATATCTGTTCCTGTGACCCAGCATGACATTGACCTTGTTGATTTCTGCCTGCACCGACCCCCAGCTTGCCCACGACAACTCTTCTGCCTGATCCCTGTGTACTTCTGCTGCCAGTCCGTTAATGGCCCTACCTGCACCTGACAACTCTTCTGCCTAAACCCTGTGTACCGCATTGCCAGCTAGTTGCCAACCCGGCCTGCATAAGACAGACTCCACCACCAGTTGTGTGACTGTGGCCATGCTTTGTAAAAGTCTCACACATGTGGTATCACCATACTCAGCATGAGTAGCAGAATGTATTTTGGGGGGTAATTGTTGCTATGTACATGCTATGTGTTAAAAATGCCATATAAGTTGTCAACTTTGTGTAAAAAATATATGTTTTCATTTTCTTTCCACAAAAGACTCATAATGCCTCATAGAATATACATTGGAGTGCTTGCTTTCCAAAATGGGGTCATTTTGTGGGTAATTGCACTGTTCTGGTGCTCCAAGGCCTTCAAAAGTATAATAGATCATTAGGAGATTATATGTCTAATTTATGCTCCTAGAACGCCTGACCTGCATGTTGGACCTCTGTATGTGGCCAGGCTGTGTAAAAGTCTCACACATGTGGTATCGCCATACTCGGGATGAGTAGCAGAATGTATTTTGGGGGGAGGAGATTTTTACTATGTACATGCTATGTGTTAGAAATATCTTATAATTGTACCACTTTGTGTAAAAATAAGAGTTTTCATTTTCTTTCCACATTTTTCGAAGACTTGTGGAAAAATATGAACCATTCAAAAGACTCATAATGCCTCATAGAATATACGTTGGGGTGTTTGCTTTCCAAAATGAGGTCATTTTGTGGGTAAATCCATTGTCCTGGTGCTCCAGGGCCTTCAAAACTGTAATAGGCCGTTAGGAAGTTAGATGTCTAATTTATGCTCCTAGAACACCTGACAGTGCTCCCTATATGTTGGACCTCTCTATGTGGCCAGGCTGTGAAAAAGTCACACACATGTGGTATTGCTATACTCAGGAGGAGTAGCAGAATGTATTTTGGAGTTTAATTGGAAGTATGCAAATGCTGTGTGTGAGAAATAACTTGTTGTTATGGCAATTTTATGTAAAAAAATAAATACATAATATCTTAATTTTCCCAAGAATTGTGGGAAAAAATACAACTTCAAAAAACTTGCCATGCCTCTTACTAAATACCTTGGAATGTCTACTTTTCAAAAAGGGGTAATTTGGGGGGGGGGTATTTGTACTTTCCTGACATTTCAGGGCCTCAAGTAATGAGATACACCGTCAGTGCATCAGGTGTGATCAATTTTCAATAATTGGCACAATAGCTTGTAGACTCTATAACTTTCACACAGACCAAATAATATATACTTATTTGGGTTATTTTTACCAAAGATATGTAGCAGTATAGGTTTTGACCCACATTTATGAACAAAAATTACTTATTTGCTAAGTTGTATAATAGAAACTAAAAAAAAGCTTTTTTTCACTTATGTCGCAAAAAATAAAAAACCCAGAGGTGATTAAATACCACAAAAAGAAAGCTCTATTTATGTGAAAGAAATTAAAAAAAATGTTGTTCAGGTTCAGTGTTGCATGACTGAGTAATTGGCATTCAAAATGTGAGAGCACTGAAAGCTGAAAATTGGTCTGGGCAGGAGGGGGTATAAGTGTCCTGTATTGAAGTGGTTAAAGTAGTAATTTGGTTACTTTTGGAAATGCCAGTAAAACTTGGTTGTGCCAGTAAATTTTGGATGTTGTGTCAGTAAATATCAATCTGGTAGGTTGGCAACACTGTTCTGGGCCCCATTAGAATGTCTCAATTCTCAGAGTACTGACCATCAGTTCTCTCTTTCCAACCTGATTACCATAGAACCCCTGAGTATTCAGCCCAGTCTTAAAACGGTTGGCATGAAAAGGATCAAACCTCAAATATTGGGGAAAAAAACTGCTGTTCAGCACACATTACATTACTGTGTCCAGTACAGTCCTTTAGAAGAAAATTATTAACAAAACTCTATTATTTATTTAGTTTACAATAAATATGCCTACATTGATTTTTTCTTTATACAAAAAGAAATATTCCGACTGTGTATTGTGGAGCTAATGTTCATATTTCAATAGATACAATTAAATTAATCAGCCTTGAATTCAGGTTGATATAATCACATAAAATAGGATTATACTGTGTTCAGTGTTCACAAGAAAAAAAAAAAAACTCAGTTGGATATTCTGACAGGTCAGTGTTTTGGGATTTTCCTGATCAACAGGCAATTATCTAATTAATATTTTCTTTTTATAGTAATTTTCACAAAGGGAAATATTGCAGGATGTATTATGTACCAAAGTTAATTTCCTCTCAGTGGGTAACAAAATAGAACAGTGCTCATTTTACATGTTTCTGACATCTGTTTTTAGTAAAATAATGATGATCATTTACCAATATGCCAAAATCACAGTTGTGATTACTGAATTATCACTGAAAAGATTAAAGTGGGCCTCTACTTAAATGTTAATCTTAAGTAATATGGGGAATGAATACTATAAGGTATCAAATACTTATCTCTTTCTTGCCATGCTGCTCATGTAACCAGAATCCAATCAAAGGAGAGGACCAGCCAATCTGAACTTTAAACAGCAGAGATGATCTGTCCGAGTTCCTATGCCTTTGTTTTTTGTTTTTTTAATTAGTCTGAGAGAAGAAGCACCGGCATATAAGCTGTGCTGCATTCATATACTGTATAGTGAAAGTAAACATGTTGCCAGGATAGAAGAGCAGGGTGAGCAGAAGGACAACCTCCTTAGTATGCTGCTGCCAATTCATTGTCCATTCTTCAGGCTTGAGGTGCATTATAAATAGTTTTCTTGACAAAGCTGTGCTACAGCTAGACTATAAGCCGTGTTGTGCTGTTTAATGGGCCTTCAGAATTATAAATCATTCAGCAAAGATAATGACTTACCATATTTTCGTTTCAACTGCAAATATATCTGTTTATCTGGAATTCAGCTCTAATGATCAGCTTAGGTATCTGTGCCAATGTTCCTGCAGCTCATTGGACTATCACTTCTGATGTTGTATGAGCTTGTTTCAATGGTTCAAAGACAGCGGCAGAAGTAAAAATAATAATTTACCTGGAGTGTCATGTATTATAATACTGATTTTTCTAAAATCATTTTTATACGCTGCCAAAAGTTCTGTATTGCTCCGAATAATGCTGTATGTGTAATACAATTTGCATATGAAAAAGCTAACTGCTGACTGATTTATGTGGGTCTCTGCACGTTTGTGTTAACAAATAACATTCCTTTTCTTTTAATGATTCTGCAACACAGGTGCTATCACAGAGCTGTAAAATAATTAAAACGACACAGAATCAAGTAATATATTTGCTTTTTTCAGTCTCATATGTGTGAAACAACCATTTTCTCGAAAACTTTATGAAATAGTGGTATTTTACTTTTAGGGGAATGGATGGAACTCCAAATAGCTTTTCCTTATCCACTAGGGAGTCTATCAGGCAGCTAGACATAAGAAAGTTCATAATTCTCAGTTATTTGCTTATTTTCATTCTTTGCATTTGACTTCTGACCTGCCATGGTCATTTACAGAGAACGCAGTAAGATCCTTTGAGAAAGCAAAAGTGAGACTGCAAAGAATTTAGTCTAAACTTAGAACTCTATTGGAAATATCTTGTTGCTGGAGTAATTAAATAAGGCACTGATTCGGTCTATATATGCCCAGCCGTAAATGAGATAATATTTGTTGGTGAACTAAAACTTTGAGACAAAACAACTAGGAGAAAAGTTCTTTTTCATTGTACATGTCATTTACCGTTAGTATGGGGGACGATCAGTATTATTATTCACCACAATTAATGTACTGTAGCTTATAGCCCTAAGGATTAAACCAATAAAATATTATTTTTGTTTAAAATAAGATACACACTGAGATAGGAAAATAAATTAGGAAAAGATAATTAGATCGAACAGCTCATTGCCTAACACAAACATTCACAGATCAGTGGGATAAAATAAAGTTGAGAATTTTCATTATGCAGTTTTAAAACTCTTCCATGTATTGTTGTAGTTTATACCATGACAGGAATAGACAAAAAAGTGGTTGCTTAGAAATGCTCATAAAAACTAATAGATATTGTGATTAACTATGTCATGGTTTGCTTAGTTTTAATGAATAAAAGAAAAAAGCATACAGTTTGTAATTAGAAAACACTTCAGAGTTGTATTTCAATTTTCTTTATGATTCAAAATAAAAAAGTTAACAAAAAAAGTTTCTTGCTAAATTTTGATATAAGAAACTAAGACTTTACAAATATAATAAGATGACACTTGACATGCCAGGATGCAACATACACACACACACACACACACACACACACACACACCACTTTCATTTTCTAGCGCTTTACTTAAATCGGAGTTCCGCCCACATATTTATTTTTTTTTTTTGCTGGCATCCACCTAGTTAGTATTCATTATACAAATAAAGTAATTGATAGCTTTAAATCCAGGTAGTCTTCTTATTTATTTTGTACTTACATTGCTGACTTTTTCTTTACTAGGAGTTCCCATCTTAGCCATGGGCATGTGAAGCCCACTCACACCCTCCTCAAGTCTCTTCTTGCATAAGGTGCATGCTGGGTAACCAGCATGCACCTCTTGATCTCGAGTTTATGTCTCATTGCCATAACAATGGGCAGCGACGGAGGAATGTCCCGCCCCATTGCTATGGCAACATAGATAACATGTCTCTCCCCCACAAAATCGTGTCATTTCCTGTCTGGAAATAACATGATTTTACAGCCCACTGACTCATGAGAAATGATGACTCACATCTCCCATGAGCCCAGGCGAGGCAGGAAGTGATGCAAAGTGCCGCAGATCAGGAAGTGGATGATTACAGGGACCACATAGCAACAGGGCACTTAGGGAGTGTATAATTTTTTTTTCCAAAGGTGCTTCATCATGAATAGAGTATTTGAAATATATAAAGATGTATTTATGGGTGGAACTCCGCTTTAACTCCATGATGAGTTAAAGTGTCAATAAAACCAGGACCCTACTTCACTATATCTGGTCTCCCACAGTACATCATGGAAATGCAATTATTACAATAAATATAAACTGCTAAATACCTTTTCTCATCAGCAGTATATAGCAGTCTCGTGACTTCTATCAGTGCCTGGTTAAAGTTTGTAGGAGGAGGCTTCAAACTGCACTGGCTGACCTGTCAGGATGCAGGACCAATGACCCTCTGTCTGGACACTGCTGGTTGGCCCTGTGCTGATCACATGCACTCTCCCAAGGAGAAAAAAACACTCTAGCAATGCACACCAAACTGAGAATGGGCAGCCTGACTTCATTTACTCTGTCTTATCTGGACATGTTTTGGGGGCATTGAAAAAAGGGGAGGATCTGTGCATACAGGATCAAACAGGCTTTTTACATGATGCAAAGTATTAACCCTTTAGCTTCTACATTAAGTATAACAAGCATGCTTTACTGCATATGCCAACTGATTTTACTGTTGTGGGTTTAGTAACATTTTAGCACAAAACAATGTTGTAGGCCAGTGGTTTTCAACCCTGTCCTCAAGCACCCGCAATAGGCCATGTTTTCAGGTTTTTCTGGTGCTTTAAATCAGGTGTTTTAAATCAGGTGCTTTAAATCAGAGTCAATGGCTTTGTATTTTGCACAGCTATTTTTTCTAAGAGAAAATCCCAAAACATGGCCTGTTGGGGGTACTTGAGGACAGGGTTGAGAACCACTGTTGTAGGCAACCAACGTGTAAAGCAGCTGTTTACAGTGGTACTAGCTAATAGTGTTCTTCAACCAGAGGATTGCCACATCATTATAGCCGGATGCTTGCTACCACAATTTCTGGAATGGTGGAGAGAACAATACTTTCTAACAGGCTAACTGGCTACAACCACACAGTGCTGTACTGTCCTTTCTCTGGTGGCACAGACCAGCCTTCATTATAGATAAAATGGCAAAGCCAACAAGGAAACATTTCTCCTAGAAATTCATTCTGCAAGCTCAGATGAAATCCAAAAATATTCCTAACAACGGCTATTCACAGATATAACAATCCCTTTATTGCATAGCCAAACTTCACTGGGTATCAGACATCTAATGTCATGTGGGTATAATTGTGAAACATATACCTTCTTGTGAGCTGTGGCATAACATTGAATGCAGGCAGCTTTTTGTAGGATAAGCTGCTAACTTGTGTAAAAATTTCATGTTGTGTCTACCTTTCTGAAATGTTCATACATGACACTATATCATACATTATATGGACTGGATTATACACACTCTGGTACAAAGATCCATGCACTGCAATAAGTAAAGAACTGGGGGGGGGGGGGGAGGTAAATGTTTACAGACCACAGAGAGAAATAATTGGTAAACTGTTTTTTCTGCAGTTAGTTAAAAATCTGGAGATATAATGCTTTTGATGACCTTCTCTCCTCTCCAGTTCCTTCTACACCTTTTTCCATGCTCACAACCAGTACTTCTCCTGAGTCTACTCAATTCTTTGGTACTCCTTACCACAATCTGACCAACTATCTTTTAGTCTGACCACCTTGATTCAACTTTTATCCATGTTATATCAATAAACTTTGTATTTTTATACTAATCACTGTATCCTAGCCCTTTAATCACTGTATCCAAGTCACATTTTTGAGGAGTGCCTTTGTTTGTTACTTACAATAGGAATGTGGGCAGGGTACAGCCTACTCAGTTAGCTAGCAGGTTTCCATTTCCATCTTGTATTGCATTATAACTGTACTGCAAAAATGGTAAGAGATAGCCTGGCCACCGCACACCTCACCTGGCCTAAGTGGTTAGCAGGTAAAAACAGGTAAAAGGAGCCTCAGCTTGATTCATCCAGAGCATAACTTCAACATGTTTTGCCTCCACCCCCAAGGACAGGGCGAAACATGTTAGATTTGTGGTCTGGATAAATCAAGCTGAGGCTGCTTTTACCTGCTTTCACCTGCTAACCACTCGGGCCAGGTGAGGTATGTGTCAGCTGGGCTATCTCTTCTCATTTTTACAGTACGCTTTGGATATGGATGGACCTTTCCTCAGCCTGCACCCTGACTAGTCAGCAGCATCCAACTCATTGGGCTTTGACAGCCTGAGTGGGGACCCTTAAGCATTTATCATTATAACTGTACTGTCTGTCTTCATTTTATAAAGCTCTGCATAAACTGTTGGTGCTATATAAATCATGTATAATAATAATAATAACAATGATAAGTATTTATTGCAGATTAGACCAGAGTAGGAAAATAAAAGCTAAAGGCAAAAATACAACAAACTATTTTACCTATTCATGTGTCTGGTAATCCTAAACCCTCATACAACATTTGTTTTTTTATACATATTGTTTCTGCTTGTTTTTTTTTTTGTTACTCCAAAAGTGAGAGGACTCTGAAATCTATACTAAATTCCAATCTGAAATATTAAAGTCAGACTACGAAATATGCAATTTTAACACATACAATAACTAGTTCATTTTGCTAAATATTTGTAAATATGAGCTGCCCTTATTGTGATTAACCTCTGCAACATTATGTAGCCAAGAACTTGTCACCACTATTCAGAGTTTGTAGCTTTCTGCATCCTCTTCCTGTCTGTTTGTAAGAGAGCTTTTGATTGGCTGACTGTTGGAGCCAAATGTCTCAAGTTCCTGCCCCTCCTCTTGGATAGCACAGCAACCCACTGCTATAGCTAAAAATCTCCACCATTTTGGGCCCACTCTTTGCCATTTGACTTTCCATGACGCCTCTGACCATTAGCCTTTATATTCTCATGTCCAGGCAAGAAATTTATTTTATGCACATTACTGATGATCTTCAAAGATGGCAGCTACATTTCACATCACATAAGCAAACTGACAGGTGTCTTTTGCATACATCACCATACACAAATGTGGACAAACTGTAGCAGTCCTTGTGAAAGCAGACCATTGCACATCACGCATAAGCCATCTTGCCATTAGCACCTCCTCTCCTTGTGAACACCAAAGTGTTGGGACTCATCTCCCAGGATACTAAATCTGTAGCATTGTGCTCTATTCTAACTGAAATTCACAAAGTGACGCATCCTCAACTGAGATCAACAAGGCTCTTTCTGTAGTATACCAGTTTCTTTTTCCCAATCCATAGCTCTACCCAACCGTGTACGCTCCCAGATGTTACCTCTTACTCCCCGAGGTCATTGTATTTACTCAGAGGGCTCTGATTTGCCCATTAGACTTTATGCATCCAGCTCATGACTTCCTTTATGTTCCAGAGACAGGACTGTTGGATCTGAACTAGATTCTGTACACCTCACCTAGGTGTCACTATTATTATTATTATAATACAGGATTTATATATAGAGTTGATCGAACCTCCGGAAGCTCGGGTTCTGCTGGTTCGGCTGAACTTCAGGACAAAGTCCGGGTTCGGGTCCAGACTGGACCCGAACGTTGACACGGACCCTGAACCCCATTGAAATCAATGGGGACCCGAACTTTTAGGCACAAAAATGGCTGTAACAAAGTCCTGGAAAGTCCTAGAGGCCTGCAAAAGGAAGGAAAATGGGGGTAAGAGTAGGGCAAATGCCCTACAAAGAAATGGGGATAGGGAAAATAACTTCAAATAATTTTTAACCTAAAATCACATAAAAAAATAAAAAATGGAGGTGGATGTGGAGTTGGAGGTTGAGGAGGCGGTGAAAGTGGCGGTGGAGGAAGAGGAGGTAGCCAACACTGTTTTTTTATTTTTGGAATTTT
>BLSH010254439.1:22034-32950 GCA_018402905.1 Glandirana rugosa
GCCTAGACTTTACGGGCCTGCTGCAGGTACCTGCAGCAGGTGACACGCGCGAGGACCGCGCGGGGGACCTCCGTCGCCGCCGCGCGGCGTGCGACGCGCTCGCACGGGCACCCAGTCTTACCCCTTGGCGGTAACATTTGTGCCGCCAAGGGGCAAGACACTGTCCCCTGTATCGTCTAGATGACTAGGGACAGTGACCCTAGTCAATCTAGACAATACAGGGCCGGTCGGGACGGGGGGGTGTCAATCTTGTGCGGGTCCCTTGTAAACGGGACATAACAGATCTAACTGATCCCAGTGACAGGGATCAGTAGATCTGCTATGTCCCCTGTCACAGAACGGGGAACCGCCGTGTTTACAATGGCGGTTCCCCATTCTGACCCACGGGCACGCTCGCGCAGCGTGCGGCGCGCCGCCGCTGCCTCCAGGGGGCGCGCCAGGAGCGCGCACAGTGGACGACGTCCATGGACGTCGTCCGGGCATTTCAGATCCGCGCTGGAGCCGTACTTTGGCAATAGCGCGGATCTGAAGTGGTTAAAATCATCTTCAAATTGTGTGGAAAACCCCTATATCAGCCGCAGGGTAGCCATATTCGTGTTTTAAAATCATCTTCAAATTGTGTGGAAAACCCCTATATCATCCGCAGGGAAGCCATATTCGTGTTTTAAAATCATCTTCAAATTGTGTGGAAAACCCCTATATCAGCCGCAGGGAAGCCATATTAGTGTTTTAAAATCATCTTTAAATTGTGTGGAAAAAGCCTATATCAGCCGCGGGAAGCCATATTAGTGTTTTAAAATCATCAGACAGTACAATTGCAATACAATTTAATACAGGAGGAATCAGAGGGGATGAGCTAATGAAGAAAATAAAAGTGCAGTTGTTAGGTGGAGGCAGGATAGGCTTCCCTGAAGAGAAAAGTTTTCAGGGATCGCCTGAAAGTGGATAGATTTGGGAACAGTCTGACAGATTGGAGTAGGGAATTCCAGAGGATGGGAGAGGCTCAGGAGAAGTCCTGAAGGCAAATATGGGAGAAGGCGATGAGGGAGCTGGAGAGCAGGAGGTTTTGGGAGGAACAAAGAGGATGCTTAGGTTAGTATTTTGAGATTAGGTTAGTGATGTAGCTGGGGCAGAGTTGTGGATGGCTTTGTAACTTATTGTTAGTATTTTGAATTTAATTTGTTGGGTGAGTGGTAACCAATGAGGGATTGGCAGAGAGGGGTGACAGATGCTGAGCGGTTTGTAAGGTGGATGAGTCTGGCTGCAACATTCATGATGGACTGAAGGGGGGATATTCTATTTAAAGGTAGGCCAATGAGGAGGGAGTTGCAGTAGTCGAGATGAGAGATGACCAGGGAGTGAATCAGGAGCTTTGTGGTTTCATTGGTTAGGAAGGGACATATTTTTGAGATGTTGTGGAGGTGGCAAGCCCTGGAAAGTGATTGGATGTGGGGCCAAAAGGAGAGTTCAGAGTCCAGGATTACACCAAGCACCCTGACATGTGAGGATGGGTGGATGGTTGTGCTGTTGCTCTTGACAGAGAAGTCAGGGGAAGAGGCACGCGGGGGAGGAAATATTATGAGTTCGGTTTTGGATGAGTTGAGTTTGAGGAAGTGGTGTGACATCCAGGCAGATATGTCTGTTAGTAAGTTACTGATGCGTGAGGAGACTGATAGAGTGATTGAGGGGCGGAGAGGTAGATTTGGGTGTCGTCATTGTAGAAATGATGTTGAAAGCTGTGGGAGGCTATCGGCCGGCCCAGGGAAGAGGTGTATATTGAAAATAAGAGAGGTCCAAGACCAGGACCTTGGGGAACCCCAAAAGAGAAAGGAAGAGGAGAAGAGGAAGTAGAATTATATGTGACACTGAAGTTGCATTGGGATAGGTAGGATAAGAGCCACCGAAGAGCACAGTCACAGAGACAGAGGGAGTAACATTTTTTGAGGAGGAGGGGGTGGTCAACTACATCAAAGGCAGCCAGGGTTGTAGTGGTCGAGGCCTGATTCTGTGTGTGGTGAGGGGAGCGAGCACATCCAGGGTGGAGGATAGAAATTTATTGTAGATGGAATTGGCTTGGTTGGGGCAGGATAGGGGTGAGATTTTTTCATAGAGGTGTTCAGCAGCAGAATAAAGGGGAGAAGGATTGAATTGGCGAAGGTTTCTACGGGTGATGGTTAGTCGATTAGATGGAAAGGTGGTGCGAGACAGCGAGAGAGAGAAGCTAATAAGGTGGTGGTCATAGAGAGAGGAAAATGATTGTTGGAGAAGTTGCATGGAGCACATAGGTAGGAGAATACAAGGTCAAGGGTGATTCCATCAGAGTGAGTAGAAGCCTGTTCCCATTGCTTCAAGTCAAATGAGGAGGTTAGACTAAGAAGTTTAGAAGTAGCAGTAGCGTTAGTGTTAACAGGGATGTTGAAGTCTCCCAGAAGGATTGTCGGAATTTCAGAATAGAGAAAGTAGGGTAGCCAGGCAAAAAATTCATCAAGGAAAGCTGACAGCGGTCCAGGAGGCTGGTAGATCATCAGAAATTCTTAGGGAAGTTGGAGATAAAATACCTATACAGTGGGCTTCAAAGGATGAGAAGGAAAGAGAGGGAGGAGAGTGAAAAACCTGGAAGGTGCTCTGTGGGGATAGGAGAAATCCCACTCCATCTCCCTTGGGTCCATTAGGCCTAGGGGAGTGAGTCTAGAGAAGGCCACTGTGGGAGAGGGAAGCAGAAGGAGAATGGGGTTTGTGGAACCAGGTTTCGGTCCCAGGGGCATTAGTACTCACTTCAAAGAACACTAGCCTGGCCTAAAGGCCTTTTGCATCCTGCTCCCAGTCCAGTTTGACCATGTTCCCAGTCCACTTATACCATGATTTGAGTCACAGTGACTACAGCTGGCTCTTCTGGGTATTGGAATATCTCACCCAGGGGTGCAACTACAGATGTCGCAGTGGCTACAATTGTGCCCTGGCCCCATTCGCCAGGGGGCCCGTGCGGCTCCCCTGCACACCTGGATAGGAGGAGTGGCACATAGAGGAATTTATCCCCTATATTTTTCTCCCGCAGCCGCTGAAAGCCTGCTTCTCCTCCTCTCCCTCCCACAGGCTTTCAGCCACTACAGGAGGAAAATGCAGGGGATCGGTTCCACTATATGCAGCCCCGCCACCCCTCCTATCCAGCTTCCTCTTCTTGGAGAGGAAGGAATGGACCGGAAATTTTTTTTTCTGAATGGGCAGAGTCAGTGATCTATGCTTTAGTTTGGGAATGAACGGGACGCTCTGTATAGAGCTATTCCTGTCCATTTATTCTGTGCAGCTGAGGCTGCAGAAATGGCGATTGAAAGATGTATCCTCAACCTCCTTTCTCAAAATAGAAAACCCTCACTGTGTAGTCTGGTGTATGCTTGCCATCATCCCAGGTAAGCAGACACAAAGTTAACCCCCAAGGAGCCGGACTTTAAAAGCAAGCATACCACAGTGTTAAAAGGTTAAAGTATTTTATTAAATTACAATAGGTTAAAAACAGGTAGAAATACATAATGAAAAAGTGTGAATGACGTGGTTTATAGTACATCAGCATTAAAAAAATCAAAATATGCAGTTGACAGCTGAAATGAAGTCTCCTTTCACCAGACGCGTTTCAGATAAACATCTTTCTTTGGGGTAATTTTAAGGAAAGACTTGCATATTTCTACAAAAGAGAAGAATATTGAAACAGACCATTGTACAATTGTAATTTCCTTGGAATACATACAGATGGAGTCCAAATATGCATTACAAAGTTACCTACCAAAACAAAGGTGTCATTCAAGTGGCAATGCATATTTGAATTTTAGCTTTTGGACTCAAAGTTAACCCTCCTGCTCCTTGGGGGTTAACTTTGTGTCCAATCTCTTTTCTCTGTCTCAAAGGTGAAACATCAGAGGTCTATTTAGACCCCTGATATTTCACCAAAGCCCCCCAATGGGGCTTCTAAAAAAATTGTAAAAAAAAAATTATAATAAAATTGTCAGACAAAAAAAATAAATAAAATGATAAAAAATAATAAAATAATAAAAACTACCAACACCAATGGTGGAACTGCCAGGGTCACAAAGGTCACACTTGTGAATAGCCCTTGTGTTCTACCACTGGGCTTGGAGGAAAGGGCCCTAGGCTCAGAGGGAAAGGTCCCACCGGGGGATCAGGGAGGCCCTTCAAGGATTTCTTACACCGGGGCCTGAAGGTTCTAGTTATGCCCCTGATCTCACCCAGGCCTTTTGCCCTGTAGAGGGTCTTTGCAGCAGCTGACTACATCTGCAGGCTAGTGGGGTACTTGGCTCTCATGCCCCAACTCAACTGGCATATACAGTATATGGGCACTGACTCCATTTATTACATAACTACAGGAAGGCTTTGTCTAAAAGTTTTAAATACGTCCCTATGACCACACTATTTTGGGACAAAGCCACCTAGTGGCAGACTAGCTAGCTGCACCTGCTTACATGTTCATTACACTCTGAGGAAGCATCAACATACCACTCCAGACCTCCCGATACCTTCTTCTTCCACTACGCTTGAAGAAGCATCTCCAACTCCCAGACTCTAAAACACATACAGTGGAAATATCTGTCTGGTCTATGACTCACACTCTAAAACTGATTTCTGATTCACAGGGTGTCATGGAAAGTTAAATTTTCAGTAAAGACAGGCGTCCTATAATTATTATAGTCTTTTAAAATACTTTTTAATAAATAGAAAACTGGATAAAGTTTTTCCATATTTCCTCTGCATTTTCTTTGACTTGCTGTAGAATTCATATGGTCAGATATGTTTCCTACCTTTTTATAATTCCAAAGAGCAATAGCATTTACTTAAATAAAGCATTAAGATTCTCTTTATATAGTTGTTGTTTAGTTCATACAGTATATATACGTATTACATCACTATAGCAAATCTTTTATTTTCAAAATCTTTATTTTAGTGAAAAAAGACTAAGATAAAAGACTCAGTGCAGGTAATTGCAGGTGATTCCATGGATAAAATAATAATATTAATGTTTTGTTGCATTTATTCATAAAAATAGAAGTAGAACTTTAAGAACAGCACTGATCACTGGATAGAACAAACTCAGCCCTCTCTTCTTCTGAGTTGATGAAATGTTTCAGTGTCAAGTAAGGTCTTGTGTAGTACAGGAAAGACAAAAGGAAAGAACAAATTTCTTTCCTCACTTTTTATTCCTCTACAGGAAACCCTAATGCATTCCTGAACTAACAAGTATCCAGGTGTTGATGACATTTTCCAGTGGCAAACAACCAAGCACAGGTCTTATCTTGGTCTTTTGAGACATCCAGGAGATGCCTGTTAATAATCTATTACACGTCTACAGTTCAGAACATAACAGTCAGCTCAGTATGTGCCTAGGAGCTAAACTCATTTTCTCTTGGTTCATCTGAACCTTGGGCTGTATTATTGTTATTATGAAGCTCATATTTTATTGTAATGGTATGGTTATACATAGGATACAAAATGAAAAAAAAGAAAAAGAAATGAAATCCGGCTTGTCAACAAACTGATCAAGGATTTTATCATAAGGTCATGAACTTAACAGTTCTATTTAATACGCATACAAGGTAAAAAAAATACATACATGTTCTTATTGTTTTCCTGTTCTAATATTCCTATTCTTTTCCATGCTTCCTAATCATTGTTAATATTACTGTTAAAATGGTAAAACATGCCATTTGTTTATGTTTTACCTACAGGTAAGACTATAAAAAGACTTACCTGTAGGAGCTGTAAATATCTCTTAAACCTGCACGGTTAAGGAGATATTTACTTGTGTAGCTGCCAGTGACATCACGGCTCATGCGCTCCAAAGGAAAGGCATACCCGTGCCGTTCCTTCAAAGCCCTGTGCCATAAACAGGAACTCCCATGCGCATGCATGGCAGTGACATCATCGCGACTTACCATTAAAAGGACCAGAGCCTGTGAACCCAGAAAGAATAAGATGGAAGCCCTGTCAGTGGTAGCAGCATGCCACTGGAGGGCTTCGTTTTAAGGTCAGTTTCATATAATGTGCTATTTTTTGGAGTTTACTACCGCTTTAAAGTAAAACTTTAACCACTTATGAACCTGCATGGTATATCCAGAAGGACCAAGATGTATGTGTGCTCTCCACAATAACCCTTTCATCCAACTGTGTACTCTCTGTTGCTGGCCAGAAAGAATCAGCTCCAGCATATTGCTATAATATTATGTAATTAGAAACACTCTCTTTGCTGGGTTGCTGTTCTTGCCATTCTTGAGTGTCTGCTATTATTCACATTGGTAAAAATCACTTATTTGCATTTGCCTACCTGGCAAACCCTGTTTGCAAACCTCCAGAAAGTGATGACGTGGGCATGCGTGAAATGCATTGAAGAGAGGCTTGACACGTACGCTTTGAGGAGCCCGTGAGTCCAGTTGAATCGGCTGGTGGAACGCATGCTGTTATTCAGCCTAACGGCGAACCCGCGCACCATAGACCATTCAGCTGCATATAACCAAATGCTCATTTTTTCTGGATACATGTGAGTGTAATAGAATTGTTTTAAGAATTAGGTTTTATCAATAAACAGTATTACACCATTATCTAATTTTGTGTCTCATTTGATGGAGCCGTTCCTACACAGTCTTCCATTGTTATATGGGTTTCAGAGAGTGTGGAGACTTGGTATTGTGATCAATGAAGAGTTGATCATCATATACAATATAATAAAGTCTGCTGGTCATTTATGGTTTGTTGACATTCAGCAGCAGGAGTGCGACCAGAAAGAAATATTGTGGTGCTGCCCATTGTGTCCACAGGGCCACGAGGCATCACTCACAATGTGATGGATGTTTAATTTACATAGGGGACAATGTTTATTTATTTATTTTTTAATAATGAATAATAATGCTTATTTTTCACGTTGGGGAGAGCTGGATATCTAGGGGCATCCTTATCCTAAAATGCCAAATTATGATACGTATCCCTCAAAAGACCCATTTATTCACTGGTCCATAGATGTGGGGATGAGGCCCTTGTTCCTATCAACATGCCCTACCCAGCAAGGTACCCTTCTAATGTTGAGAGCAAGTGGCTTGGTATGGTTCAGAAAGTGGAGCGGGGCGCACCCTCACTGCCCCTCCCTTTCATGCCCAACCAGAGTGCATGCCCAGATAAGGAGTCGGATGTGTGTGTGTGTGTGTGGCTGTACTGTGTGTTGGGCATCTCTGTACTTTATGGGGGCTCCTGCACTGTGTAGGGGGCATCTGTTTTGTAGAGGAGGGGCTCTGCACTGTGTTGGGGGTTCTGTACTGTGTTGGGCTTTGTACTGTGAAAGTGGGCTCTTTACTGGGGAGCAATGTACTGTGGAGGACTCTATTTTGCAGGGTTGGGGGAAGTAATTTTTTGTTATACATTGGCCTGTGTTAACCATTCCTGAGTCCTGTGCCCTATGTCATATGTCATGCATTCTTGAAGCTGATGCAATTCTGACCTCTGGCCACACTTGTCTAAAAGCAAGCTATGCACTTCACTTTACTGCCCTACTTACCCTGGGCAATGGGGTGGAGAGGTTCTCACCGGAAAAGGGAGGGCAGTGATTGTGTGCCGCTCCTTCTGAACTATAGCAGGCCACATGCCCTCAACCTTAGAAGGAATCTTTGCCAGGTGAGCTCTCCCTGGCAAGGCATTTTGTCCCCATGTGGGTGATGATGATCTCATCACCCACATCTGTGGCCCATTGGATGCGGGGATGTGAGGGATACTTATATGAATCTGAAAGCCCACTTTAAAATAATGGGGCCCCAGATATTCCCCCTCCCCCAAATGAATGAGTAACCCCCTTGTTACCAATTTACAAAAATAATTGACAATAAAAATAAACACATACCTGTAGACACAGCAGAAAAAAAGTATATTTATATTATTAATATTATATTATAGTAATATTTATTAAAAAGCAGTCATGTCATCCAGTATTATAGCAATGCCCAGATAACTCTTCAACAGAAACACAACAGTCTCTGGCATCGCTTTCCCATAAAAAATTACCCAAGTTCCCTATTGTTGAAATTCAGCAGCCTGCTGGGGAATTTCAGGCAACATAATTGACCAAATATGGTTATGATTATATTTGGTCAATGATGCACCTGGGATGTCCGCCAGCTTCAAATTGTTTTGATTGTAAACAAGCCAGGGGGCATCCCGAATGATATCATTGACCGCATATGGAAGGCAGCCAGAAGCTGTCATTTAGTGATAATTTCGGCATGGAAGCAATGAGTTCTTATTGCAGCCTGTGGTTCGGGTTTGTGGACAAACTGGCTAAATCTGGCCATCGAGTTCAACCGCTTGGTGAACTGTGAAAGGTGTGGGTTCCAGACTATCTCATGTAGGAGATAATTTTGTCATTACATAAGATAACATAAGATATACATATACAGTATATATATTTATGTTTTTGTTTTTTTGGTACTAATAACACTTTCTTTTGGCAGTATTATCCTGATAAATGATTTTATTTTCCATACAATCTATAGACAAAACATGCTGTAACCATTGGACAAATGTCACTCACATTTGTGCAGGCTGCCTGAATTTTGGCCTATAACTAAAAGCAAAACTTTTTTTTAGCTTTGGATAGAGTGGAGATGGATTAGAACACCCTACGGGTATTTATTGCTTGCTGTGCCTCTGTCAGGAAAATTCACCCTCTCTATTTGTCCTATTTACCTTTATAACTGAAAGTGGAAGAAAATCCCAAAATTTGGGTTGTCCTGAGAATAGGAAAAGAGGGGATATCTTCCAATGGGGACACTAGTTCTGGTGACCCTGGTGACACCAAGGGATTCCCTTACTTTGCATGGATTTCTTCTCACTTTCTGTTTTGGCTATGGGACAGAAAAGGAAGGTAAACCTCCTTATTTAGACACATATGGCAAAAAGCCAGGCAGGGGTTATAACAATCCTTTACTTTATCCAAATTAAACTACACAGATCAAAACTAGCACCTTAAATTTTTTTCTCACAATGTCCCAATCTTTGTGAACTGTTAATATGTTTAACCACTTCCCGCCTGGCCTATAGACAAATGACGGCCGGGTGGTGGTTTGGTTATTCTGAATGGACATCCATTGAAGTCATCAGGATAACCCGCAATCGCATGCCTTGGGGGGCATGCATCGCGGCGATCGGTGGTGTGGTGTGTCAGTCTGACCCACCGTATTACTGATCTCAGTAAAGAGCTTCCACTGGTCACAGTGTAAACAGGTAAAGCCGTTTATTGGCTTTTCCTTTAATTGCGTCTGCAGATGTAAGTAGAGGAGAGATGATCAGCTGCTCTCCTGGCAGGGGGGTCTGCACTGATTTTTTATTAGTGCAGCCCCCCATAGGATTGCCACCCAGGACCACCAGGGATGCCATCAGGACCACCAAGTAAATTACCATCCAGGGACCACCAGGGAGACTACCAGGCAAGCCCACCCTGACCACCCGGGAGCCCACCCTAGACTACCAGGTAAGGGGCACAATGCCCAACATGGATGGCACTCAGTGCCCAACTTGGATACCACCCAGGGCCACCAGGGAATGCGTCCTAGAAAATGCCATTTATCATTGCCGCATGTTAATGCCCACCAGTGCCACCTATCAGTGCCCACCAGTGCCACCTATCAGTGCCAACCATAAGTGTCACCTATGAGTGCCCATCAGTGCGGCCTATGAGTGCCCATCAGTGCCGCCTATGAGTGCCCATCAGTGCCACCTATGAGTAACAATCATTGCTGCTTATCAGTGCCACCTATCAGTGCCCATCTGTGCTACTTATCAGTGCCGCCTATCAGTGCTGCATATATGGGCCTCACCATCAGTGCCACCTCATCAGTGCCACTCAGTACTGCCTCAGTGTAGCCTCATCAGTGCCCATCAGTGATGGAGAAAATGTACTTATTTACAAAGTTTTGTGACAAAAACAAAGAAAAACTTTTTTTTTTCAACATTTTCGGTCTTTTTTATTTGTAGTGTAAAAAATAAAAACGCAGAGGTGATCAAATACCACCAAAAGAAAGCTCTATTTGTGGGAACAAAATGATAAAAATTTAATTTGGGTACATCGTCGCATGACCGTGCAATTGTCATTCAAATGCAACAGCGCTGAAAGCTGAAAATCGGTCAGGGCGGGAAGGGGGCAAGTGGCTGGTATTGAAGTGGCTAAACTCTTACCAGGTGCAATGTCCTTGCGTGTATACTGTATGGGTAAAAATAAAGCTTCTCTTTATTCCATCACCTTCAACTCTACCTCAGAGCATTTTATCCCCCCCCAAAAAATACAATAAAAACAAAACAAAAAAACGAAATATAAAGCAGTATATTCAAATCTCAATGATCTCATAAGAATTCAGTTAACATATATCATAAAATTCCATTCGCCAGCATTGACAAAAAACATTTAGTGGAGAAATCCTCCAAACATTGGTGTACAAAACAACATAAAAAAAATGATAGTGTAACACACTTTTATATAAATCATTTAAATTACTCAATAAATGTCCTCACATAGACTATAAATGTGCATTTTATTCAAATAAAAACATGCCTTTAGTTCTACTTTAAAGTGATAGTAAACTGAAGAACTGCAAAAACCACTGACAGGCAGGGTTTTTATAACAAAAGAGACTCTAGAGGTCTATTCTGTAATAAATGTCCCCCCTGCCTGTCAGCTGGTAATGTGATCTGAGTCGCACATGCTCAGCGAAGATGTGACTCCCGTGCGCATGCGTGGACGTAACTTCACCTCAGCTCAGCAATTCAAGCACCCAAAGATACAAAACCCCGGAAGGAAGATCAAGTGAAGATGGAAGCACCAGGGACCATGGAGAACCATGACAGCCCAGCGCTGGATAGCTGCATTTGTAGGTAAG
>BLSH010254439.1:57971-81871 GCA_018402905.1 Glandirana rugosa
CGATGTCAGTGACGTAAAAATCGAACCCGACGTCTTAAACTGTTCACCGTCGTGAAAGTCGGAGAGCCCAGTTACCCCTGTGTGACGTTGACGTACGTTGTAAACCGATCTCTTGCAAGCCTCCAGAGGATTCGTTACTAGAGGGTACCCTTAACAGAGAGGCGACATGACTAATCGTGGAGTCCGAGAGGGGAAGGTCAAGAACGTCGAGATGTTTAGCTGTAGACAGTCGTACAGAGTCACTACTTCGACTGTCCGAGTCTCTCCGTACAACTGAAACCTCCGTAAATCCCGGTGTATCCCTGTCGGTTTCCCGGCCTACACCGGGACCCCGGTGTTAAACGGGTACAGACTAAATCTGTGAAAGTATTTGTCGTAGACAATGATGATCACAGTGACAGTGTATCCCACTATCGTCGGTGTTCATTGTATTTATGTAAATTAATTTTTTCACATCTTGTATATTTTTATTACTAAATTTAAGAAAATTATATACTTTCGATTAAATCTCAAAGAGTACAAGTGAAAGGAAATCAGACTCGAAACAAAACTCCAAAGTCAACATGCCTCTCTGAGCCTGTCAGCTTCATCACTGAGACATGCTGACAGATGTCGATTTGTAGAGCTGCAAGAACTGGAAGGGGAGAGCCTGAGGTGCTAATCAGTACAGCGGAGAGACAATTCCCATGGGAGATCATTGCTTAGGAGACCTCCGAACGTTCTCTAGCCAAATGTTGCATGCAGTTGCAGTGTGTCCCCATTGACCCGAGAGGCTGAAAGTGCTGCCACTTGTCAAATTCTGCAGCCCAAGCTAAAAATGCAGTGACTGTAGCATGTGAACATCCCTGACTGGCTGTTATTTTAAAATGTGGGTGAGTGGCCAGGGGCCAATAAAACCACAGCACAGCTGGCCATTTTTACAACCATCCATCTGAAAGAGACCTATTTTATGAGCAGTTGTACCTATTATTCCTAGCTCTAGGTGATTATTTTTTATATGTTTACATACTTTCAGACCTTCTCAGGTCCAAAATTATTATTGAGCAGAATTAACTTCATTACAGTCCCAATTTCTCATGTGGCTCCTTGGGAAACGTAATTGACTACCCCTGGTATAAATGGACCGTTGATTCTTTATATATCTTTAGCCAATGCAGATTGAAGACACAAAGTTCCCAATCCACAGCCCACCCGGTCGGTGTCACCAGTACTGTGAAGTTCTTAACTTGAGAGTGTTCAAGAGTCAGTGCTTCTAGGTTTACATGAGTTCCTGCATCCTGACATGACCTGCAGTGATCCCAGGCTCATAGAGGTGCCATAAAAATGGGGACACACTTAAGGAACATTGAGAAGTGATCATTTCTACAGTAAACAGTGAAGCATTCAAAACAAACTTGCACCCATTATTGTGTCCACAACCTTGTGTTCAGCCTTACAGGTGGCAATCTCTGCTCATGTATTTGTTAAAGGTTTGCTTAATGTAAAGGTATGTAGTTTTTTGTGTTGCATCAGAGGAAATCAGTGTGAAAGAACATGTCAATGCTTGTGTGTATGCTGCTGGATAAGACTCCTGGGCACCTAGCAGGCACCTGGATTAATATCATGTGTATGGAATAGTGTGAAAAACTTTGGGTGACTGCACTCCTTTATTTATAAACAGTCACAGTGGGTAAGGAAAGGGTTAACGCATGTTGCACTCTCCTCATAGCTTACTCATAATTTGCTGGTCTGTCTCTGTAGCTCTACAGATATAACTTCCTGCATTTGCATGCTCAACTGCATCTCATTGTCCGGTCAATTGGTTTTCCCCTTAAAAAAAAAAGCATAAATATTGTATCCAACAAGCCAATAGACCAAACCAAATAAGAAACAGATATTTGGCATGCTGTCAACCCTGGCCACAATATTGTCTAGATCACAAGGATTGAGACATGCAAAAATTAAGTAAAGTAAAAAAACTAACAAATATGCAATCAAAGTGCAATATAAATTTTTTTTTTTTTTAAAAACTATAAAACCAAAAAAGGATACAGAACCAATATTCATGTCATCTATTTAAGGTCCTGACAGTCACAAAACAACTATTATAAATACTATATATAGCCAATACCATTATTTTATTAATAAAATAATGGCATTGTATGTGATGATGTTGGAGAGACCAAGAACAAATGAATGGCAAAAAGGAGTAGCGACTGTATGTGGGACCTGACCTGTCATATTGCAAGTAGGAAACCTGTGGGAGTGTGGAATAAGGTCTATACTTATTCCTTACCCTTAGGGCTTATGCACATTGCAGCTCAAAGAAGCGGCTCCTACAGGCTTTTGAGCTCTTATTTTTTTCTGCCTTGAAACTTCCCTCAATGTTAGCCAATGTGTCCATGCATGTCTATTGCTTATTCTGGCATTCTCAGGCATATGCTTCTTCAGGCAGAAAAAAACCCCACCAAAGAGGAGCTAGTGCCCCAAGGAGCTAAAAAAACGCAAAAGACCTCAAAAGAGCTCAACGGAGCTCAAAGGAGCTTGAAGAAGTTTGAAGAAGCTCAATTAAAATGTGCACAAGAGCACTAAAAAGCTGAAGCTAAAATAAAAGCTTGAATGCCTGTAAAAGAAGGTTTTTTTTTGAGCTGCAGTGTGTATGAGCCCTAAGTCTAACAGAGCATTTGATGTGCTAAGGAGGGGATGGTGGGGGATTGATAATTGGAGTCATAGGTGTGTGCAGCCTATTGCCTTAGGGTGTGCACCCCGAAGCTGTACATGTGTGTATGTATGTATGCATGTGTGTGTGATATATACACATATACTCTTATAAATAAATGTAAAAAAACATTTTAAAATGTATTAAAACATGGACAGTGTTAGTAGGGCAGTGGACATGTCAGTAGGGTAAAGGTTGGTCCCAGTATTTTTATTATTTTATTTTTATATTATATTTACAATTTTTTAGGAGCCCCATTGAGGGGCTTTAGTGAAATAGCAGGGGGAATCTGCACTGCACAGGGTGATTAGGGTGTGCCCAGGCACATTCAGTACACCCCTTGTGCACGCCTATGATTAGAGTTCAGCTTTAACATAACCAGTGGCACAAACCAACATACATACATACATAACAAACATACTTTTTAGCTGCCTTTCCCAAAATTAAATTAAAGTTTTCAATTGGTAGAAGCAACTTGTTCTAACATTGTTTTCTGTTGAAAGGTAAACATACAACTAATTTGCTTTGTTTTTCTTATTCACTGTAGTTTCTGTAAAAACGTGTAGATGGTATACTAGCAGTGTTAAACATTTCAGATGAGTCACTTACATCAAAATTAGATGCTTCATCGACATCCCGCACAGTTTTGGAGTGACACATCTTAGTATAGTGATTGATTTTTTTTCCATTTGTGACACATCTGACCTTTTACAATAACACCAGGAAACATTTTTCAAAAGCCTATCCTGGATCACTACTAAATGGAGATTTAGGATAATAACAACCCATTCTGATAAAACCCCTTTAATTTTAGTTCCCTATTGATTCCAATGTATTACAACAAAATGGGTAAATTTCACCAAAAGCAAATCATTTAAGTTCACTTATCCATATCTGTAAAATATCAGGCTATAATACTAACATAGTTACAGTACCTTAGTAATTAACACACTCATAAGTAATAATATAGTTCCAGCTCCTGGTATCTGTGTGTAAGCTAAACTTCAAACTAAGTGTATAATCCCAGATAAGGCCAGGATAAAGACAAAAACATGACATCAATTCTCAGAGGTTACAACAAAACCAGCATTAGAGTGAACAACACTCAACCTAGTTCCCATGGTTCATTTGTGAAAGTCAATGTCAGAACCTCAGAAGGGAAAGGAGCTCAAAGTGGTTGAAAAGGCTAAAGCTTTTTTTTTACCATAATGCATGCCCTCAGTTCAGGTAGAAAAATCTACCTTACAACATCAGTGCTCCCCAGTCCCCCCCCCAATACTTACCTAAATCTTGTATTGATCCAACTCTGTTCCTAGCTTCAATACTTCTCTCCCCTCTCATTGCCCTCACAAGCTTGGCTGAGAGCAGTGGGAGCCATTGGCTCCTGCTATTGTTAGTCAAATCATGAGAGGAGGGATTGGAGGCTGGTGCCAAGCTGCACTGTATGTGTCAATAGACACAAACAGCCAGGCTTGGGATCAAGCCCGCAGGTGTGCCACCATAGGAAGCAGCTTTCTAGGGTAGCACACCGAGAACAGGAGGAGCCAAGAGCACCAGCTGGGGACTTCAGAAGAGGAGGTTTGGGGTTCTCTGTGCAAAGCTATTGCACAGAAAAGGTATGTATAACATGTTTGTTATTTTTTTTAAATAGCAATTACAATCACTTTAACCTCCACTTGGACAGAAATCACAGCCCTATAAAACCTTCAAAGGGCTGCACTGTAACACATGGATTCATTTATGGACTAACACAGGTACACCAGGTACCCAAAATATAGCGGCATTAATATTGAAGGTGCTCTTTTGTCAAGTTTGTTTTAAGTCCTGAATGTTTTAATTGTTATATAAATATAATGGTGGTACAGGGCCACCTTTTGTGATATAGCTAAAGGTATTATGGACAAGGTAAGTCTTTTTGCTGATGAAACAAAGTTTTGCAATAGGGTTGATAATCCTGGAGGTGCTGTAAAATTGGACATTATTTGGCCTTACTAGAGGATTAAACATAGCTGTGGAGACCGCAGGTCAGCATTTCCAAATACAAAAAATGCATTTGGGAAAAATAATCCTCTGATCGAGTACAGTGACATTAAATGACATTAAATGGGATCAGGTTTTTGCAACAAAGAATGCTGAAGAGAAGTGGGAGTGCTTTACGAGCATATTAAACTATGATGTATTCAAAATGGGCAATGAGGCATAAAAGAACAAAAGTAAACCTGGATGGTTAAATACTAACATAAAAAGACATGTTAATGACAAAAACAGTCCTTCAATAAATATAAGACTGAAAGGTCATCATCAGCATTCCTAATCTACCAAGAGCGCAATTAGAAGTGCAAGAATGCGATCATGGGCATCTAAAATAGATTACGAAAGAGCTATAGGGCAGATGAGGTTCAATGTGGAAAAATGTAGGAAAGTATTGGCCAAAACAATAGAGAAAAAAATACATAATTGGGTGCGTATTGTAACCGCTTGCAAAATGAGCAAACAGTGTGGGGAAGGTGAATAAAATTATGAGGTGCATCACAGGAAGGATCACCAGCAAGAGGAACGAGGTTCAGCTTCAACTTTATAGATCTTTAGTTAGACCTTATTTAGAGTAATGTGTCCAGCTCTAGAGATGTCACCTACAAAAAGATATTGATAAGATAGAATCAGTCCAGAGAAGACAAAAATGTTAAAAAGTCTGGGCATAATACATAATGAGACTGCAGGAACATAATGTGTACAAGGAGAGAAGGAAAAGGGAAGAAATGATTTAAACCTTTAAATACAATAAGGATGGGAATAATTTTCAGGAGGGCAGTATTTTCAGTATGAAGCTAAGGTCAAGAACACAGGAATATAATCACAAAATATCAGGAGAAAGGTTAAAAACTAACATTTGAACATGCTTTGAACAAACATAGATCAATACCTCAACTTGAAAAATTAAAAAAAAAGACAACCACAACAAAAAAAGGGGGACAGATTGGATGGGCCACTTGGTCTTTCTCTTCTGTCACTCTTTTATGTTTCTATGTTACAGTATGTGAAAGAATGATCACTCCTTAGGTTAAAACATATCAGGTATTTTGTGTGAGTTCAGTAGAACATAACAGTTCATGTCTGGCTGTAGTAGATGCCAGTTGAAATTACAGCAACATAAGTAACATAAGTAATTAAACATGTCAGGTTTCCACAATACTAACAAGCTGGGCTGATGGTTAATACAATTTTTCTTGTGAAGCAATCCATTTTGAGCAGTGTCCGTATTATGAATCAACTGATATTTGGGATCCATTGTTTAAACAACAGTTATTCAATTACAGCATTAGATATGCAAAGACATACAGCTAGTTATTTTGAATACGTTTAGGTATTTTAAATATTTGTATCAGCATTTCTAACTTTTCAAGCATTTTAGTTTGTTTTCTAAAATATTATTACAGTATATTTGGTTAGCTGTATGTTTTAGTGGAAGCACATATTTAACTGACAATGTATGATGCACTGTTTCCATCATGATTCTCTTTGGCAATGATGTGCAGATAAAGCCCCTGGATTACATTAAGCCTACATGGCCTGTGCTTTTAAACTTTTTCTCTTTGATCATTTTATCATGAGACACTATTACCACTTAATTTACCTTAAAGCCGCTGATATTTTATATTTCATATATAATATAAATACTATTTTACTGATATTTTATATTTGGTATATAATTTTTAAACTCTAGGCAGATATACAAAGTACCAATTAATGCAGTTACGTATTCATAACAGCAATACATGGTACAGGCGGTACCCTGGTTACAAAAATCTGACTTACAAATGACTCCTACTTACAAACAGAGGGGGACAACAGGATGTGTAAGGAAATCTACCCCTAGGAAGGGAAATTCGCTCCTGTAAGGGTTATTATGGGAAAAAGGTGTATCCACTGAAGCTTTATCACCAAACCTTGCTTCCACAACAACCCAAGATTTTAAAAATCTAATGGTCACAGGGACAGAAAGTGAGGTGAAATATTCTTAACAGGGGCACAGGCAGCAAAACAAATGTCACAGGGGTATTACCCCTTCCCTATGCTATCCAAAAAAATTAAAAATGATTTTTTTTGGCTGGAGCTACATTTGTACCTGTTCGGACTTACAAACAAATTCAACTTAAATCGGAGTTCCACCCAAAAGTGGATACCTGGTTTTGACAGGTATCCAGCTACCACTTTCTCTCCTGGCGCCACGGAGCCAGAAGGAAGTTCACCTCTCACCCTCCCTCCCAGCAATCTTCTGGGACATGTCACAGGTCCCAGAAGATTGCCCGGCCATTCGCAGCATGGCTCACGCATGCGCAGTGCGTGCCCGGCTTTGAAGCCAAAGCCAGGCGCCCACATTTGCTATGCCGGCACCGCACGGAGGAGGGGAGAGGAGTGAGGCAGCGAGTGGCTGCATTGCTGGACCGTTGGACAGGTGAGTGTCTGTATTTTAAAAGTAAGCAGCTACACTTTTAGTAGCTGCTGACTTTTAAAATGGGGGAACTCCACTTTTAGAACAAACCTACAGACCCTATCTTGTTTGTAACCCGGGGGCTGCCTGTATTGTGATAACTGCATTTGCATTGTAACTACAACACACTACAATCTTGGCAGGCAATACACCCGTACTGTCACTCACCATATTACACATCCTTGCTTGCTGGTGTGCTGCATTATAAAAATGGGTTCAGAGGTATTTTTAATCATTTTTTTATGTGCTGCCAGACAATTCAAAATAAATAGGCTTCTTTAAAGGGTAACTCCACTTTCGTGGGAAAAAAAGCAATAAAAAAAAAAACAAATTCAGCGTATAAAATTGCAACTCATGTGACATTGTAATTGAATGTTATTAAAATTATTACTTTTCCTTTTGAATCTGCAGCTCTGTAATTTTCTGTAAAATGCAGAATGTGTATAAAACGCCCCACCAGAAACATAATGTTCTGCTTGTGTGATTGGCTCACTGATTTTCCCCAGAAGTCTGCACTAAGATACAAGTGAGATATCAGGCATCCCCTGCAAAAAAAATGTCATCTTTGGTGAGATACTCCCAATAGGAAATCACATCTAAAGGGATGCAGACCCTGCAGTTTTCCTCATTAATGCACTGCAGGTGAAGTATCTAGTTGATAATTAAAAAAACTCTCCCATTAGATAACATTACCACATGGACACAGACAAACACGTGAGGATTTCTTCAGAATAACAAAAGGTAGGAGTCTGCAACAAAGTTTGTTAACATCCTTGTAATGTACATAGATCGCCTAGAGGGGAAGGTTTTTTTTTCTCAATAATAGTGGAGTTACTCTTTAACACAGCGCACCTTGAAACACTATAGCACAAGTGCATTAAAATGATTGTAAAGTCTTTTTTTTTTATTAAAAATAATAAACATGTTATACTTACCTCCTCTGTTGCAGTGAATTTGCACAGAACAGCCCGGATCCTCCTCTTCTGGCCCCTACCTCTTTAGCTCTCCTGGCCCCTCCCTCCTGTTGAGTGCCCCCACAGCAAGCAGCTTTCTATTGGGCACCCGAGTCAAGTCACAGCTCCCTGTGTCCATTCAGACACGGAACTGCAGCCCTTTCTATTCTCATTGGCTGACTGACTTTGATTGACAGTAGTGAGAGCCAAAGGCACCACACTGCTGTCTCAGTCAATGAAGAGGGGAGTCTCTTCCTACAACATCGCTGGAGCTAGAGGCACCTCAGATGAGTTTTGGAGGGGGGGGGCTGAGGGGGGCTGCTGCACACAGGAGGCTTTTTATCTTAATGCATACAATGCATTACGATATAAAAACCTTCTGACTTTACAACTACTTTAATACAACCCATAGCCTAATTGAGCACTTTTAAGTCCAACTAGTTCACAGCTCTTAGCGTGCTAACAGGTTTAGTTTATAGCCTACTTTGAATACTATCTGAATTTTTTTGACTGCAGTGTCATAGTTAAGCCCTAAACGAGCCAGAGCCCCACAATATCTTTTCACCATTACAGGATGTTAACACCTAGTGATACTTCAGTTACAAGTGATGGTGTTGCGTGGTTTAAGTCATGCCTTCCTATGCCTTACTAGAGTTTCCAGCTCTTTCCATGCCAGTTTTGGAGTCTCTTTCCCCTTGCTAAAAACCGAGTAGTCCCATTGATCATATTGCACTCTCCACAATAACATAGATTCAGAACAGATAGCTTTGTTGGAACCTCACTAAATTTACATGACATGTGAATCCATGACCATTTGAATCCCTGAAACACATAAAACTGTTAAGTAGATTCCAACATCTGCCAAAAAAATCAGTTTTGTATGCACTGACAATTACATACCTACCATACACACAAATGCATCACGTATATGTTTAACAGCCTCACGATCATGCATAAAACATGATAATGCTTCCATTAGTGTAAAAAAAAAGAGAAATCACTCTTGAATCAGAGAGCAAAGACAAGGAAATGCTATTTATCTCCCATTCTATTCAAACTTCCTTTTACTTGCTTGTTAAACCCAACTTTTCACCATGCCCATCTTATCAATATTCCCAAAATCGTATGTGTTTAACAGTGTTGAAAAACAGGATTTTTCTAATCTATTCTTTTTTGCAGCATTCATCATGGGAAGCAAGTGAACAGATGGGGTAAAAATGTGTACCAGCCTGACTTCTTAATAAATGGTGACACTGGCAGCCTGGATATAGGCATTGTGCAGTTTTGAAAATGAAAGGCAGAATCCCCAGGGAAGTTATATGTAACATATTTTCCTGTGAGACACTTTCATAAATAAAGTCAATTTGACTAAATATAACAACTCACAACAAAAGTAAATAAAACGCTAAGGGTTATACTTTTGCATTTCAATAATATGTACTTTTCTGTGCACGTTATCGCAATGTATGTAACATAGATTGCTGTTTTGCAGTGCCATTCATTTTAAATGCCACCCCCAATGCACTAAGGCATGTTGTAGAATGCTGCAGTGTATGACAATACAATTGTGCATACACAATTGATTTCTGTGTTATTTGTACATTGTGTGCAAACATCAACAAGGGGTAACATGGGTGTGGTATGGGGCTGAGCTCAGATAACCCATAAAAAGGTGTCAGTTTTTTTAAAATCTGTAAAATTATTATTATTGTTTGAATTATATCTTTATTGACATTTTCATCATAAAAAAATTGTAAAAATTTATAGAAAAAAGGGAAAGAGAAAGAAAACAAAAAAATAAAACAATACAATTCACAACAAAATAATACACAGTAGGGCTCATAAGAGCCTTAGGTATATTTAGTGATATATCAATAGATCTTAACATAATTTGCCATAAGAAATATTGAAATAGAATTACAAATATACTTTAAGCAATTCAGCATTTAGAACCATAGTTGATGTGAAGAAAATCAAATAAAAAAAAAAGGAAGAAAAAAAGGAAGAAAAAGGGGGGAAAAAACTACAAAATGACATGGGCCTGTCGATGTCCAATGCTGTATAAAAAAAGAGGGATTTTGGGGTCAGGCCGAGCAATTCTAGGATAGTAAGGTTGCAAAATCAGGGTTTTTTCTAAAGGTTATCCAGGGAAACTATGGGGTTGATTTATTAAAGCCAAATAGACTGTGCACTTTGCAAAGTGCAATTGCACACTGCAAGTGCAGTTGCTCCAAAGACTAGTAAATGAGGCAAGGCTTCACTTTGCAAAGACTACCCAATCACGTGCAAGGAAAATAAAAAAAAAAGCATTTTTGCTTGCACATGATTGGATGATGGAAGTCATCAGAGCTTTCCCTCATTTACTAAGCTCTGGAGCAACTGCTCTTGCAGAGTGCAACTGCACTTTGCAAAGTGCAATGTTTATTTGCCTTTAGTAAATCAACCCCTATATGTCATAGAAATGAGAATATTGTTTGTGCAGTTGTACCGATAGTTCTTCCATGTTCACAAGCTTATTTAGTTTGACTATCCATTCTGTTATTGAAGGAGTGCACTGGGATTTCCAGTATCTTGGAATTATCACCCTGGCAGTCACTAAAATGAAATGGAAAATCCCTTTCTTAACTCTTGAGACAGAGTCTGGAAACATGGATAATAGTTCTATTTGGGGAGTTTGGGGCACTGTCTCTGAGGCAAAAGCACTGTAAGTTTTAAAAATGTTTTCCCAAAATGGGCTCAAAGCAGGACAACTCCACCATATATTTTGCATGGTCCAACATAAAATCACACTGCTCTGAGTAGACAAAGCCAGATACTGAGGTAAACAGTGGCACACCTTGTCCAGGTTCTCTGGCTCAGGATGTCTCTCCCGCATCCAAATTAGAAGCATATATACATGGACATTGAAGAGTCAGCACTTCTGGAAGTGCAGTCTTGTATCTTTATCACACATAATCATGTTTAAAAGAACACGCAGACGCGTTTTGGCATGAGCCTTGTTCACAGCCCATTCTTAAGTGAAACACACAACAAATATATATACAACCAAAGAAAGTTTAAATTCACTCCCTCCAATTAGGTGTTGTCCTCAATTAGGGTAGATGAATAACATTCTTACAATCATACACTCCCTAAGAGGTGTGATACAAAATGTTTTCTAAAATAAATAGACAGAAAAAGTTTGTTGGATACATATATGGTACGCAAATGGATCTGTAAAACAATGAAGTGTAAATATTCATCAGGAAAAAATCCTTCTTTGTTAATCAAAATATATATAATTTTTTTCCATATACATATAAAGCACAAAGTATCCATATTCTTAAAACCTATTGAAGGAACAAGTTGACTTCATATCTATGGTTCATTCCTTAAGCGTTCTAGTATGAAGATTAAAAATGCACCATACATTGCGCTCTAGGAGCTTGCGGTGGATTCTTAACCCTCTGCAAACCATAGAATACGAAAGAAGACATGGTGGTACTTAAACTGTTTTGACACGTTGGATAAACCCTTATCTGATTCATATGATGCTCTATGATAGAGTTTGCTTATTCTAGTTCTTAATGGTCTTTTAGTGCACCCTACATACTGCAATTGGCAGGTCGTACATTCCACCACGTACACCACATTATTGGTCCCACAGTTAATGTAGTCTTATATGAAAAATTTCTTACCCATAGAACATGAATAAATTCAGTTGGATTTTTTTTTAGAGTGTCTACCACAAAAACGGCAGGTCTTGACACCACAGGCATATGAGCCCATGGTGTGCAGCCAGGTTTTCTTGTGGGTCTCTAAATGAAACAGACTGGGAGAAAATATATCTCCCAGTGTGCTGGCTCACCTACTAGAAAACCTGCAGCCAGCTGCCACAATTGACATAAGATGCTTGTCTGTAGACAGGATAGGAAGGAGTCTTCGTATTATGTTAGTGACCTGGTTAAACTCACGTGAGTAAGTTGTAACAAAAGTGAGGGGGCGACTTCTTTTGATGGGACTGTTTAAGAATATTGGTTCTGTCTCTCATATTAGCTATACTAATGGCTCTCCCTATATCTTTCTGGTTATACCTACGTGCTTGCAACCTAGAGGTCAGTATATTACATTCCTCTGCAAAATGTTCTGGTGTAGAACAGTTCCATTTAGTCCTAATAAATTCCCACCAGCCCATATAAAGATTGGCCAAGGAGGGGGAGAACTTGGCTCCCTTTACACTGTAGATAATAAACTCCCTCAAAGACAAAAAAGTTATGCTTCAATAGAAAATCTACAGTGAAAACAACAAATTCCTTCAGTTCCAAACTGTAGGAGCCGCAGTGTTCAAGATAATATCTCAATGCCAGTTCATGTGGAATGCTAGAGTATAAAGATTTAACATCCATGGAAACCCAGCTATATATAGCCAGGTAATCTGACTACTAAAGGCTGTAAACATTGATTGACCCAGTGACCCAACTTCTCAAAAAGCAAGCCAATGCCCGCAACTATAGGTCGCCCCTGGATAGGTGTTTTGTGTAACTTGGGCAAGTGATGTAAAACTGGGTTGACTGGGTCGTCAACTGAAAGACGTTCCACCATTTTTGATGATAAAATCCCCATATCCTGTCCGATATCAAGAAGATAGGGGGGCTGTCATTTGAAGTCAGGGGTGGGATTATTAGGTAAGATGCGATATGTGGATGCATCCTTAAGTTGGCGTAAAGTTTCTGGTTTATAATCCTCTGAATTCAAGATAACAACAGATCCTCCCTTATCAGCCTGTCTGATAACCACATTATTGTGAGAATTTAGGATTTTAATTGCAGCCCTTTCTGATTTTGTGAGGTTATCATTGTGAGAATGTCATTTTTTTTTCATCCTATCCCTAAGTGAGACCAAATCCTGTTCAACCAGAGTTTGGAACATTTCAATAGCTATGCTCCGTTTGCACCGGATATTAGGTTATTAGGTCCGATCTGGAGAATCTAAAGTCATAGACTACAGGTGGACTGCATGGCATTACAACACATGATATCTCTGGAGGTGATAGGTATTTTTATGCAGTGCAAACATGGAGCATAGCTATTGCAAAGTTCCAATCTCTGGTTGAACAGGATGTGGTCTCACTTAGGGAAAGGATGGAAAAAAGTCACATTTTTACAATGGTAACCTCACAAAATCAGAAAAGGCTGCAATTAAAATCCTAAAATCTCGCAATAATGTGGTTATCAGACAGGCTGATAAGGAAGGATCTGTCGTTATGTTGAATTCAGAGGATTATAAATCAGAAGCTTTGTGCCAACTTAAGTATGCATCCACATATCGCATCTTACCTAATAATCCCACCTCGACTTCAAACGACAGCTCTCTCATCCTCTTGATATCAGACAGGATATGGGGATTTTATCATGCAAAATGGTGGAACATCTTTCAGGTGACGACCCAGTCACCCCAGTTTTCCATAACTTGCCAAGTTACAAAAAACGCCTATCCAGGGGCGATCTATATTTGTGGGCATTGGCTCACTTTTTGAGAAGTTGGGTCACTGGGTCAATCAATTTTTGCAGCTTTTAGTAGTCAGATTACCTGGCTATCTAAAAGACACCTCAGCCGTTCTATTTAATGTACAGAACTTGGGATGGGCTGACACCTATAGCTGGGTTTCTATGGATGTTAATTCCTTATACTCTAGCATTCCACACAAACTGGCATTGGAAGCATTGAGATATCATCTTGAACACTACAGCTCCTAAAGTTTGGAACATAAAGAAATCATTGTTTTCACGGTAGATTCTCTATTGAAGCATAACTTTTTGTCTTTGACGGAGTTCATTATCTACAGTGTAGAGGAGCGTCAATGGGAGCCAAGTTATCTCCCTCATTGGCCAATCTTTATATGGGTTGGTGGGAGGAGAAGTATCTCTTCTCATCATCCAATCCCTTTCTGAGCCACATAAAGTGGTATGGTCGCTACATTGATGACCTACTCTTTGTGTGGGAAGGTACCACAGATGTTTCCGCTTCCTTTGCCTTATATGTGAACTCTAACTCCCTGAATTTGGAATTCAGCTGTGACTTTCAATAGGAAAGTATTTATTTTTTAGACATTTCCCTGCAAGGCTGCAGTTCGTCAGGAGAAATCTGTAGCTGTACTTACCGTAAAACTTGCACTGGTAATTCCTTATTGTTAGCCACTAGTTGACATCCTTCACACACTATACGATCAGTACCAGTGGGGGAATTTATTAGGACTAAACGGAACTGTTCAACACCAGAGCATTTTGCAGAGGAATGTAATGTAGTGACCTCTAGGTTGCAAGCATGTGGGTATAACTAGAAAGATATAGGGAGAGCCATTAGTATAGCTAATAATAGAGATAGAACCAATCTTCTTAAACAGTCTCATGAAAAGAATTCAACTAAGGGAATGGAGACTCGCCCCCTCACTTTTGTTGCAACATACTCATGTGAGTTTAACCAGGTCACTAATAGGGATGGGCCGAACGGACCTCTGTTTGGTTCGCACCAGAACTTTAGAACACCGCGAAAGTTTCGGACCCGAGTGACGAACCCCATTAAAGTCAATGGGACCCGAACTTCAAAAATCAAAAGTGCCTATTTTAAAGGCTTATATGCAAGTAATTGGGCATACAATGGTTATAGGGGTCTGGGCCCTGCCCTGGGGGGACATGTATCAATGGAAAAAAAGGTTGTGAAAAACTTAATTTTTAAAGGAGCAGTGATTTTTTTGATTTTTAAAGTGAAAGCATAAAAATGAAAAATTCCTTCCAATATAGTGCCTGGGGGGTCCCCTTAGTCTACCTGTAAAGTGGCAGATCTGTACCATGTCTAGAATCTGCTATAATAATTGCATTTATAAAGCCAAAAAAAGACATTTTCCCTAAAAGCTGCCTTTATTTTGCTCAGCAACAGCTGGGGAGCCAGTGTGTATGATGAGGTCACAATGTAATGCACTGGGAACAAGATTAGAGATTTTTTTGGATAAATTCTGGTGTCACTTTGACTTTGGATAGAAGTAACGGGCACTGAAAAACTGGGCTTTGGGTGTCGGTGTTGCCTTTATACCATAACCCTATAGAGATGCTCTTCATGAAGGAAAGAATTGGCCTTTCTGTAAAACAAATTGCAATGATATGCACCTGTCAAACAGGTGCAGAAAATTTGGTCTTTAGGTGTCGGTGGTGCCTTCCCACGCAACCTTATAGAGGTACTCTTGATGAAAGCAAGAATTGACCTTTCTGCAAAATCTGCGGCAGATGTCCTAAAAAAAGACCAGACAGCTGAGCTTTGGGAAGTGGCTGGGAGATAACAGCTGCAGAATGTGATGGAATAGGGTGGCTGCTCTCTACTCTTTCTTGATGTCGGCCTCCTTGGGGTTGTGCCGCCCCATCTTCAGTTTCCTCCTCTGCTTTATCTGCCACCCAAGTCGCCTCAGTGACCTCATCATCATCATCATCATCATCTCCATCTCCTCCATCTTCATCATCATCATTACCACTGGAGACAACTTGGCAATACGCTGCGGCTGGGGGAACATAAATGCCAATTTGTCTACCAGTGTTCTCCCCTCTCTCTAGGCTCATGTTCCTGTCATTCTCAAACTCAGAACCAACATCTGAATCCAGTAATGGCTAGGCATCATCAAGGTGCAAGTGGCTGATGCTGTGGTCAAATAACTAAGCTGACTCCTCCATGGCTGATGTTGGGGTCATGGCAGGAATAGACGTGGACAAGAAGGCAGGTTTATCCACTCTGGCAACTGCAGGGGACTGCACACTTGTCTCTGCTTGCGTGACAGAGGATGAGGAGGGTGAGGAAGGTTAATAAGCCAGTCCACCACCTTCTCTGCATGCTGTAGCTGGATAGCATGGGCAAACTCAGTAAACATAGGAAATTTTGCCCTGTCTGAGGACTGACCACCACATCCACCTTTGCCTATGGACACATTTGTTGCTGGCTCCCTTACAGTGCCAAGGGAACGACTGCCTCTCCTTCTTGTCCTCCCAGACATTATTGGGAGGGAGGGGGTGGTGCTTATTAGCAAATGTAAATAAGAAGTGGAAATTCTGTTCGTAGGTGCACTTTGAGTATCCACACTACACAGACACACTCCAGGGATACACTATAATATATGTAATGCATTAAATGTACAGTGACGCCCAAAACTATATGCCGTTAAACTGGCAGCAACGTACACAGAACTATATGGAGTTAAACTGGCAGTAACGCACTCAGAACTACATGGCGTTAAACTGAAAGTAACGCCCAGAAAACTATATGGCGTTAAACTGGCAGTAACACACACAGAAGTAAATGGCGTTAAACTGGCAGTAATGCACACAGCAGTAAATGGCCTTAAACTTACAGTAACGCGATCAAATATACGGTGTTCAACTGTCACTATACCGAGGCTATCTGAACTGTCCCTACTCTAGGTGTACACTAATGTAAAGATTAGTGACACGGTCTCACTACACTAAAACTTCACTACAGTGAAACTATCTGAGCTGTCCCTACTGTAGCTGCACACTATGCAAAGCTGAATGATGGTCCTCCTCACTACACTCACACTATCCCTAGACTGACACTAAACTAATATTCTACACTGACAATTGAAGTACAATAGCACAGTATAGCACACAAACTAACTAATAGCACTGAACAGAGCCCTGTTCTATCTCTCTCAAGCAGAAATCACACTGAAAATGGCTACCATTGAAAGAATAATGTTATACTGTGGTGCGGGAATGAGCCATGATTGGAAAAAGTCATGATGACAGTGTCCAATCATGACTCCGACAGTGCTCCGTGCCCTGCTTGGCTGAAGCTTTTACTGCTTCAGCCAATCAGGCCTTGCAATGCATTGCTCAGTGCCGCATTGCATTTTGGTCAGTTTGGGGGGCCGAACAAACGGTCAAACATTACGTTTGTTTGCTGAATGCCCGAACAGCGAAAGTTCGGCCCGAACTTATGCTCGGGCCGAACCGTTCACCCATCCCTAGTCACTAACATAATATGAAGACACCTTGTCTAAAGACAAGGATCTTATGTCAATTGTGGCAGCTGGCTGCAGGTTTTCTAGTAGGCAAGCCAGCACACTGGGAGACCTGGGAGATATATTTTCTCCCAGTCTGTTTCAGTCAGAGACCCACAAGAAAAAACCTAGCTGCACACCATGGGCTCATATGCCTGTGGTGTTTAGACCTGCCGTTTCTGTGGTAGACACTCTAAAAAATCCAACTGAATTTATTCATGTTCTACAGGTAAGAACTGTTTCATAAGAGACTACATTAACTGTAGGACCAATAATGTGGTGTACATGGTGGAATGTATGTCCTGCCAATTGCAGTATGTAGGGTGCACTACAAGACCATTAAGAACTAGAATAAGCAAACACTACCATGGAGCATCGCATGAATCAGATAAGGGTTTATCTAATGTGTCAAAACACTTTGGGTACCATCATTTGGGTAACATGTCATCTTTCATATTCTATGGTTTGCAGAGGGTTAAGAATCCACCGCAAGTTGGTGATGTACATCACAAGCTCTTAGAGCGCAAGGTATGGTGGTTATTTAACCTTCATACTAGAACTTATGGAATGAGCCATAGATACAATGTTGACTTGTTCCTTCAATAGGTTTTAAGAATATGGATACTTTGTGCTTTATATGTATATGGAAAAAAAAAATATATATATATTTTCATTAACAAAGAAGAATTTTTTCCTGATGAATATTTACACTTCATTGTTTCACAGATCCATTTGCGTACCATATATGTATCCAAGAGCTTTTTTTGGCTATTTATTTATTTTAGAAACATTTTGTATCGCACCTCTTAGGGGGGTGTATGTTTGCAAGAATGTTATTCATCTACCCTAATTGAGGACAATACCTAATTGGAGGGAGTGAACTTTAGCTTTCTTTGGTTGTATATATATTTGTTGTGTTTTTCACTTAAAATGTGCTGTGAACAAGGCTCATGCCGAAACGCGTCTGCGTGTTCTTTTAAATATGGTTATATGAAATAAAGATACAAGACTGAATTTCCAGAAGGGCCGGCTCTTCTATGTCCATGTATACATGTTGCATGGTACTTACATGAGATAGGCATCATCAACATTGGTCAGATGTGTTTGCAAATATTTTATGCAGTGACCAAGGACAGCGGTACCATCTCGTGGTAACTTTGTAGTTTCATTATTGTATTTTACTCACCACAGAAGATATATGAGCCCATATACAAGATTTATGAACTTCTTCCTCCGTAAAAATGACTCCTAGCTCTCTTTCTCATTCCACAAAATAAGAAGGTTTATTAGAAAAGATCTGGGTTAGGAGAAAATCTGGTTGTGTGCATAGAGATTCGAAAACAGTAAGGGAATGGTAAAGATCACCTCTTGTTTTTAATGAATTATAAAAGTTACAGTTAGAGTTGAAAATACAATAGCCACCTACTTGAATAACAGGGTAAAAACTCATTCAATCAGTCAGTAACATTGGTTATTAAGAAATGGGTTTTTGGAGTGGGAAGCGAGGGAGTCGCTTTTGGTCAAAGCCCAGGAGGGAATTCGGGACTACCTGGAAGTAGCGTTAGTGGTCTTATCTAGGAAGATAGTAAAGGAATGTTAAGTAAATGGCCCCAGGTTTTAAGGTTTGCTTGGGCACAAAAAGGTATAGCGTTTGCCTGAGGATGTAAGGAAGGCAAAATCCATGGTAGAGACACGAGGGGCTAAGGAGATATTAATGCCTCAATTTGCAGCCATAGTTTCCTCGCAGAATTATGGAACCAGTCTAATATTCGAGCTATGAGAACCGCTTCATGATAATCACCAATGTGGGGCAAACTCACTCCTCCCAAATGTTTGGGCCTGTTTAAGGTGCCAAAACCAATTCTGGCATGGGAACCTGCCCATATATAATGCATATCTCGCCTTGGCCGGTAATCAATCCTGGTACCTGGTGTTTTTGGGTCGGTTGCAAAAATACACAAGCTTATTATCAATGTGCACAGTCAAAATGTATCAAAAACTACTTAACAATAAATAATAAATAAATAGCTGCTGTCACATACAAGTGTTCTCACTCCACTCAAAATAAATAGTATCAAAAAATGTGCTACGCAAAGTGCTTTATGCTCTCCACCACCAGTCTATCCACCAGATAGACTGGTGGTGGAGAGCACAAAGCACTTTGGATGTTTTGTTTCACATAGATTCTTTTGGAATTTGGAAGTCACCTTTCATAATTTCATAATTCATCATTTTATGAATTATTATATATTAACTTTTTTTTGCATTGAAGAAATGATTTATTATATGATTTTTTATATTTATATTGATGGTTTGTTAATTCATTTTCAATTAATTTCGTATTATTAATCATGCACGTTTAATAAATAGCACAGCACATTTTTTATGTTGGTTCCCTACTGCCTGAGCCACTGGGTTACTCCTATCTGTGTAGAGCCCTTGTAATTTACTGCTTTGTGGTATGGACTCTGGCTCCACCCTTTGGCCAGCTGTAGACAGTCACCTGATCTAGTAACCTATAAATCTTCACTTCCCCTTCCGTTCTCTGCCCTAGTATACGTTTCTACTTCCTGCTTTGTGGCTTACCATTTCAGTGTTTCTTGTTGCAGACTTCTGCTTGTTCCCCACTTCACCTTTTGGACTGCACCTTTGGATTGTGCTGATCATTGTTGTCGACCCTGCCTGTCCCCGACACCGCCTTCTAGTTCATCCCGTGGATTTCTGCCTTGGTTGCCAACTCGGCCCACTTTTGGATGGCCCTTTCCTTCTGCCTGGCTCCTTACTGGACCACTACTGACTGTGAGTACTTGTTTTGTTGTCCCTTTAAGTAGCCTTTTTGCACTTTCTATTGGGGTCCTGAAATTCTGGCTGCAGGATCTCAACCGTCCCTCCACCTGATACTGGGATAAGAAGACTACCAGTCAGGAATCCAGAGTGACTGTTGGGGTTCCCTGGCAGTCCTGGCAATGCATAAATAAGGATTTTAAAAATAACAAAGGAACACCGAGGGTTTATTGGTACTGTTTGGAAGATAGCATACACGCAAAGCAGTGTGGCTCTGACAGTGAGAACCTCCGATTTTAGTAGTTGATTGCTCGTACCTCTACTCTAGGTGCTCAGGTTCAGATGACCTCCCACTCATCACAGACACAGGAAAATGATATATAGAAAGAACCCGCACTCTGGAATCCGTCCAAATTCTTTTTTTCATTACCACCAAGTACAAGGTAACTGCACTTGGTGGTAATCGAATAAAGAATTTGGATGGATTCCAGAGTGGGGTTTTTTTCTATATATTCTTACAGTCAGGAAGATATAAAGAGTATGGGGCAATATGTCCATTTTCAGGAGTGCCATCTTTCTGAACCATAAATGATTAACCTGTTCCTTACAGAGTCATTATAAAATAACATCGGCAGGAGCCCTTTGTCGATCTGGGCAGATGTCATACGATGTCTTTCCCTTTTCGCCGCTACTGCGATCGCAGATCGATCGTGTCCCTCGGGACACAGCCCCCCTCGATTGGGATAAAGAGTCAGTAAAATTGGCTCTTTACCACGTGAAAGGCTGTGTCCAATCACAGCCAGTCACTACCGACCTCCACGTGCACGCCACCCGTGCGCGCCCCCCGGGGCGCGCAGCACGGCGATCGGGGCTGAGGCTTGTCCCTCTGACAAAGCCCAGCTCTGATCAGTGTAAAGAGCCAATTTGGCTCTTTACCACATGACCGGCTGTGTCAATCACAGCCGGTCATGTGATGTAAACAAACCGCGGTAACGAGCTATTACCGGATTCTCCCTGTCACACACCGATTGTGTGTGAGAGGGAGATTGCGGTAACAGCTTGTTACCACCTACTGTGTACACCAAGAACACTGATCACCCCCCTAATAAAAAGTGCCTGTCACCACCCTATCAAAGTACCTGTCACAGCCCATCAGAGTACCTGTCATCTGTCCATCAAAGTACCCGAGTACCTGTCACCTGTCCATCAAAGTACCCGAGTACCTGTTACCTGCCCATCAGAGTACACGAGTGCCTGTCACCAACCCATCTCAGTATCCGAGTACCTGTCACCAACCCATCTGAGTACCCGAGTACCTGTCACCAACCCATCTGAGTACCCGAGTACCTGTCACCATCCCATCTGAGTACCCGAGTACCTGTCACCATCCCATCAGAGTACCCGAGTACCTGTCACCATCCCATCAAAGCACCCGAGTACCTGTCACCAACCCATCTGAGTACCCAAGTACCTGTCACCAACCCATCTGAGTACCCAAGTACCTGTCACCAACCCATCAGAGTACCCGAGTACCTGTCACCAACCCATCAAAGTACCCGAGTACCTGTCACCAGACCATCAGAGTACCCGAGTACCTGTCACCTGCCCATCAGAGTACCTGAGTACTTGTCACCAGCCCATCAGAGTACCCGAGTACCTGTCACCTGCCCATCAGAGTACCCGAGTACTTGTGACCTGCCCATCAGAGTACACGAGTACCTGTCACCAGACCATCAGTATACCAGAGTACCTGTCACCTGCCCATCAGAGAACCTGAGTACCTGTCAACAGCCCAGCAAAGTACCTGAGTTACTGTCACCTGCCCATTAGAGTACACGAGTACCTGTCACCAGACCATCAGCGTACCTGAGTACCTGTCACCAGACCATCAACGTACCAGAGTACCTGTCACCTGCCCACCTGAGTACCCAAGTACCTGTCACCACCCCCTCTGAGTACCCGAGTACCTGTCACCTGCCCATGTGAGTACTCAAGTACCTATCATCAGCCCATCAGAGTACCCGAGTACCTGTCACCTGCCCTTCACATTACCCGAGTACCTGTCACCAACCCATCTGAGTAACCGAGTACCTATCTGCAGCCCAGCAGAGTACCCAAGTACCTTTTACCAGTCCATTAGATTACCCGAGTACCTTTCTCCAGCCCATCAAAGTACCCGAGTACCTATCTGCAGCCCATCAGAATACATAAGTACCTATCTGCAGCCCATCTGAGTACCCAAGTTCCTGTCACCAACCCATTAGAGCACCCAAGTACCTGTCACCAACCCATCAAAGTACCCGAGTACCTGTCACCAGACTATCAGAGTACCCGAGTACCTGTCACCAGACCATCAGAGTACCTGAGTACCTGTCACCAGACCATCAGAGTACCTGAGTATCTGTCACCTGCCCATCAGAGTACCTGAGTACCTGTCACCAGCCCATCAGAGTACCCGAGTACCTGTCACCTGCCCATCAGAGTACCCGAGTACTTGTCACCTGCCCATCAGAGTACCCGAGTACCTGTCACCAGACCATCAGCATACCAGAGTTCCTGTCACCTGCCCATCAGAATCAGACAACCTGAGTACCTGTCAACAGCCCAGCAAAGTACCTGAGTACCTGTCAGCTGCCCATTAGAGTACACAAGTACCTGTCACCAGACCATCAGCGTACCTGAGTACCTGTCACCTGCCCATCTGAGTACCCGCGTACCTGTCACCAGCCCATCAGCGTACCCGAGCACCTGTCACCTGCCCACCTGAGTACACGAGTACCTGTCACCACCCCATCTGAGTACCCGAATACCTGTCGACTACCCATCTGAGTACTCAAGTACCTATCACCAGCCCATCAGCGTACCCGAGTACCTGTCACCAGCCCATCAGAGTACCCAAGTACCTGTCACCTGCCCTTCAGATTACCCAAGTACCTGTCACCAACCCATCTGAGTAACCGAGTACCTATCTGCAGCCCATCAGAGTACCCAAGTACCTTTTCCCAGTCCATTAGATTACCCGAGTACCTGTCTCCTGCCCATCAAAGTACCTGAGTACCTATCTGCAGCCCATCAGAATACATGAGTACCTATCTGCAGCCCATCTGAGTACCCAAGTACCTGTCACCAACCCATCAGAGTACCCGAGTACCTGTCACCAACCCATCAACGTACCCGAGTACCTGTCCCCAGACCATCAGAGTACCCGAGTACCTGTCACCAGACCATCAGAGTACCTGAGTACCTGTCACCAGACCATCAGAGTACCCGAGTACCTGTCACCTGCCCATCAGAGTACCTGAGTACCTGTCACCAGCCCATCAGAGTACCCGAGTACCTGTCACCTGCCCATCAGAGTACACAAGTACTTGTCACCTGCCCATCAGAGTACCTGAGTACCTGTCACCAGACCATCAGCATACCAGAGTACCTGTCACTAGCCCACCTGAGTACCCAAGTACCTGTCACCAGCCTATCAGAGTACCTGTGTACCTGTCACCTGCCCATCAGAGAACCTGAGTACCTGTCACCAGCCCAGCAAAGTACCTGAGTACCTGTCACCTGCCCATTAGAGTACCCAAGTACCTGTCACCAGACCATCAGCGTACCTGAGTACCTGTCACCAGACCTTCAACGTACCAGAGTACCTGTCACCTGCCCATCTGAGTACCCGAGTACCTGTCACCAGCCCATCAGCGTACCTGAGTACCTGTCATCTGCTCATCTGAGTACTCAAGTACCTATCACCAGCCCATCAGAGTACCTGAGTACCTGTCACCAGCCCATCAGAGTACCCGAGTACCTGTCACCTGCCCTTCAGATTACTTGAGTACCTGTCACCAACCCATCTGATTAACTGAGTACCTATTTGCAGCCCATCAGAGTACCCAAGTACCTTTTACCAGTCCATTAGATTACCTGAGTACCTATCTGCAG
>BLSH010254439.1:81881-110263 GCA_018402905.1 Glandirana rugosa
GTCCATGAGTCCATGAAACGACCCGACCACTGTCCATGAGTCCAAGAGACTACCCGTCCACTGTCCATAAGCCAATAAGACTACCCGTCCACTGTCCATGAACCCATGAGTCTACCCGACCACTGTCCATGAGACCATACGACTACCAGACGACTGTCCATGAGCCCATGAGACTACCCGTCCACTGTCCATGAGCCCATGAGACTACCCGTCCACTGTCCATGAGTCCATGAGACTACCCGACCACTGTCCATGAGCCCATGAGACTACCCGTCCACTGTCAGCATACCAGAGTACCTGTCACCAGCCCATCTGAGTACCCAAGTACCTGTCACCTGCCCATCAGAATAACCGAATACCTGTCACCTGCCCATCAGAGAACCTGAGTACCTGTCACCAGCCCAGCAAAGTACCTGAGTACCTGTCACCTGCCCATTAGAGTACCCGATTACCTTTCACCAGACCATCAGCGTACCAGAGTACCTGTCCCCAGACCATCAGCGTACCAGAGTACCTGTCACCTGCCCATCTGAGTACCCAAGTACCTGTTACCAGCCCATCAGCGTACCTGAGTACCTGTCACCTGCCCACCTAAGTACCTGAGTACCTGTCACCACCCCATCTAAGTACCAGAGTACTCGGCACCTTCCAATCGAGTACTTGAGTACCTATCGCCAGCCCATCAGAGTACCCGAGTACCTGTCACCAGCCCATCAGAGTACCCGAGAACCTGTCACCTGCCCTTCAGATTACCCGAGTACCTGTCACCAACCCATCTGAGTAACCGAGTATCTATCTGCAGCCCATCAGGATACCCAAGTACATTTTACCAGTCCATCAGATTACCTGAGTACCTGTCTCCAGCCCATAAAAGTACCAGAGTACCTATCTCTAGCCTATCAGGATACCTGAGTACCTATCTGCAGCCCATCAGAGTACCCGAGTACCTATCTGCAGCCCATGCCTCATAGAATATACCTTGGTTGTTTGCTTTCCAAAATGGGGTCATTGGGGGTAATTCCACTGTCCTGGTGCTCCAGGGCCTTCAAAAGTGGGATAGATATGAATGAAATTTTATGTGTAATTTATGCTCCTAGAACACCTGATGGTGCTCCCTGCATGTTCGGCCTCTGTATGTGGCCAGGGTGTGTAAAAGTCTCACACATGTGGTATCACCAAACTCAGGATGAGTAGCAGAATATATTTTGGGGGGTAATTTTTGCTATGTATACGCTATGTGTTAGAAATATCTTATAAATTGACCACGTTGTGTAAAAATTAAAGTGTTTTCATTTTCTTTCCACGTTTTTCGAAGACTTGTGGAAAAAATGAACCATTCAAAAGACTCATAATGCCTCATAGATTATACGTTGGGGTGTTTGCTTTCCAAAATGGGGTCATTTTGTGGGTAATTCCATTGTCCTGGTGCTCCAGGGCCTTCAAAAGTGTAATAGGTCGTTAGGAAATTAGATGTGAAAATTCTGCTCCTAGAATGCATGAAGGTGCTCCCTGCATGTTGGACCTCTCTATGTGGCCAGGCTGTGAGAAAGTCTCACACATGTGGTATCACCATACTCGAGGCGAGTAGCAGAATGTATTTTGGGGTGTAATTGGAAGCATGCATATGCTGTGTGTGAGAAATAATTGTTGTTATGACAATTTTGTGTAAAAAAAAAAAATAATAATAATTTCTTAATTTTCCCAAGAATTGTGGGAAAAAGTAAAACTTCAAAAAACTCACCATGCCTTTTACTAAATAACTTGGAATGTCTACTTTTCAAAAAGGGGTAATTAGCTGGCACCATGATTGGCACCATGATAAAAATTTTGATCGAGTACAGTGTAGCATGAGAGAGTAATTGTCATTCAAAGTGTGAGAGCGCTGAAAGCTGAAAATTGGTCTGGGCAGGAAGGGGGTATAAACGTCCTGTATTGAAGTGGTTAAAAACCTGCCAAACCTTTCAGCCTGCTATTTACTAACGACAATAGAGGTTTATAATTTAAATCATAAAGAGATTCCTAGAGTATGTGAAATTTGAATACCTAGATATTTAATTTCTTTATTTCTCCAAATAAAAGGGAAAGAGTCCTGCAACACTGAGACAGTCGAGTCTGGTATGGTGACATTTAGTGCTTCTGTTTTTTGCATATTCTCTCTAAAATTGCTATATTGACCAAAGATTTTAAACTCATGCATAAGGGTTTGAAAAGCTGTGGTGGGGTGAGATATACAGTAATAAGTCATCAGCGTAAAGACTTAGTTTTATCTCTCTTTAGCCTATGACAAGATCTAATAGCATTCGCAAGGTATTCCATTGCCAAAATATAGAGATAGGGTGAAAGAGGACACTCCATTGATGTTATACTGTACATGGGGTAAAATATATTACCATTGACTCGGATCCTGGCCAAGGGTGAGTCATATGGTGCCATGATTTTGGATAGCAAGCTAGAGGGTACACCAATTTGTGTAAGACAAGCAAAAATAAAGTCCCAGGATCAGTGGTTGAACGTCTTTTCGATGTCTACCGCTAAGAGGCAAAAGGGATATTTTTTCTTTGCATAGTCTATGAGGGTGAATGCTTTGATAATGTTATCCCTTAAATTATTATTTAAAATGTGTTGATCTGTGAAGAATGGAGATTGCTTGAATCTTTAGCTTTTATAGGAACTGTCTGCAACTCTAATGTTCCTAATTATGCCTGTGAAGATTTAATATGCATTTAACCAGAATTTCACAAGCTACTCAAAGTCCCCTGACTGCTTCTAGCTAGGGTCCACCAATAGTTTGGTTTATAAATATAAATTAGAAATTCTTTCAGTGATACTGTATGTGTAGCCTAAATTCCCATTGCAAATGAGTATTTTACTGCTTCAAGAAAGGTGTCCAACTATTCTATATAAAAAGTACTGAATATACTATTATTACACATGGTTCCTATAGTGAAGTTATGGCTGATAGCAAGATTTTTTGTGTATTCAGACACTTGTTCATGAGTATTGTCAAATATTGATATATGACTCCAGTGGCAACCTGTGAAGCTCTGGTGAACTCCATCACCAAGAGGGTTAAGGCAGTGCTGGAAAATAATGGTGGCCACACAAAATATTGACACTTTGGCCCCAGACAATTTCACTTAGGGGTGTACTCACTTTTGTTGCCAGCAGTTTAGACATTAATGGCTGTGTGTTGAGTTATTTTGAGGGGGCAGCAAAATTACACTGTTCCACAAGCTGCACACTTACTACTTTACATTGTAGCAAAGTGTCATTTCTTCAGTGTTGTCATATGAAAAGATATAATAAATATTTTTGCTGTTGCTTTTTGTTGCTGCATTCCAGACAATGAGAAGGGAGAGAGCTGCTGCTCTTGTGCCCATCACTGGATCAAGGTGGGGCTTAGGTAATTATTAGGGTAGGCTGAGGGGGAGCTGCAGTACTTTAATGATACTACAAGGAGTGAGCAGGGGGTGAGGCTGATGCTCTGTGTGTCTTATGGAAACACAAAACGGAGCTGGGGACCCGGAACACAGGAGTACCCCCATAGAAAGTAGCTTGCTATGGGGGCATTCATCGGGAGCCCAGTGTCCCAGCAAGAGGAGGATCGAGGCTGCTCTGTGCAAAACAGAGCAGAACAGAGCACAGAACAGGTAAGTATGACATGTTTGTTATTTAAAAAAAAATGCCTGTACAAACATTTTAATTATAAAACTTCCCTAATGATCAAATAACTCTACCTTTTCTATTTAAAGCGGAGTTCCACCCAAAAATTGAACTTCCACTTTAAGCACTCTTCCCCCCTTACATGCCACATTTGGCATGTAAATTTTTTTGGGGTGGAGTGTGTCCCCAGGTTTCAGAGGGACTTCCTGTCCCTCTTCCACCTTCCACCTCTGGGCCGCCTAGGCGACTCCTCCTCTCCTACTAGGTGGCCCCTCCCTCCTGGCAATATTCTGGGACACGTCACAGATCCCAGAAGATTGCCTGGTCGCTAGGAATACGCAGCGGGACTCGTGCATGCGCAGTGGGTGCCCGGCCTTGAAGCCGGGCCGGGTGCCCACACTAGGAATGGTGGAGCCATCGGGAGGAGGGGGGAGATGAGCGAGGCTTTGGGGCGCAGCCATCTCTGGACCGGGAGACAGGTAAGTTGCTGTTTATTAAAAGTCAGCAGCTACACTTTTTGTAGCTGCTGACTTTTAATAAACAAAAAAACGAATGGAACTCCGCTTTAAATAGTGGTTAAAAGTAAAACTATAGGCAAAATAAAAAATGACATTTATGATGCAGATTATCAGTGGTATTAGCAGGAATGTTTGTTTTTCAACATAATTTTATTACCTGTTCATTCTAAATATAGATAATTTATTTTATCACTAAGTAAAAAATGCCAATCTGCTCAACATATGGGGCAGTTTCATTTACAGGAGGCCCCAGGTGGGTATGGCTGGTGGCTGCTGATCTCTGTCCTCCAGGGCTTGTACTGCTGGTGGGTACTGCTGGCTGGTGCTGCTGTGGGCCCTGCGGGTGGATACTGCTGGCTGGTATTGCTGGTGGGTATACTGATGCTGATCCTGCTATTGGGTTCTGCTGCGGGTCCTTCTGGCTGCTACTGATGTGGGTCCTGCTGGTGGGTACTGCTGTGGGTCCTGCTGGCTGATACTGCTGCAAGCCCTGCTGGTGGGTATTCCTGGTGGATGGTATGGCCGTTGGGTAGCCCTGGTGGATGGTACTGCTGTAACTGGCAGTGGGTACTGCTGGCACTGCTGGTGCCTCTCTGTCTCTCAAAAATTAATCAACAGACAGTTTTCATATACCAAATGGATTCAGAAAGTGTATCTTTCTCAATTAGACATCAGGTTTCTGGTTCGTTTTTAATCTTTTAATCAAAAAATATATTTTATTACATAACTGTACCTTTTGAATTAAAGTTAAAAACATGTAAAGACCTTATCTAGAAAGACATGAGTGTTCTATTGTCGCTTGCTACCGTGTTGTTAAGTAGCAGGTTGGGGGAAAAATCTGAAGTGAATCTCTTGCTCACACAAATTAAATAGGCATATTTGAGTTGAACACATTGAATACAAGTTTGTCTTCCAATAAATGGAGGGAGCTACTAAGCGAAAATTATGAGAGAAATAGATAAACTGCTGTGGTATGATTTTCATCTTTATTTCTTATTAAGAATGCTACAAGTCTACCTATTTAAGCATTTAGAGACAAGCCATGGAAAATGGAACTTAATCTATGCATAAAGATTCTGCTAAAGGTATTTTCTGAAATTAACGTTCCAAGACTGGACACTTTGGGGGGGGGATTACAGCTTTAAAAAAGTAGCCTAATGCAGCCACCACATCTAAGAACTTATAATGTACAATATATTAAAAAGTTGTCCTTGGGTTTAGATACACTTTGGGGTTAATTTAGTTAGAATTTTAGTCATTACTTTTTTCTTTATTATTTCACCAGCCTGCTTTAAAATGTCTTATTTATAAAAAGATGTAGTATTTAATAGCTGCAACATACAGCTCACCCCTTGTCCGAATAAGCTATTTTTCTCTTCTTACACTCTTTCAGAACATCTGAGTTAGAATTGGATTGACATTGGATCAGTCTTGTTTCCTACAAAGCTTAAGAGCATTTCTCACATTCAGTATTGAGAATTGTAGATGTGCACATTACCTTTCACAGCATGCTATAATATATATGAAAACTTTTCTCTTGCAAAGACAAATCTCTCTTCGTTGATAAATGTAAACAGAAAAATGTGTTCCGATTTTATTCGTTTTTCTGTCCAAGAAGACTTCAGACAAATGCAGCAGGAGCCAAAGTTCACACTTGTGTCATAAATCAAATTGAAAAACTGGCCTTCAATTTGGCAAGGAAAAATTATTGTAAGCTTTTGAGGGGGATTTTCTCCCATTGCACATCCTCAAGAATGCTACCATTTTAATTAGAAATGTGCGAGTAATGAATTACCAGTGAAGCAAAGTACCCAGGAAGAATTTAAATAAGCTATTTTTACAGTCAACTAAACCAGAACTCTAAAAATAACAATTTAAACTCTATTAGAAGAAATTTTCCTTCATTTAACTGTTTATTTTTTAGCTTGCTGTTCTGTTCTACCTTGAATAGAATGTCCACGATCAAAAGACATAAAATGTTTAATATCAATTTAAAATAATTTTATTTATATGGAATGTAATAAGTATAACATATCATTTAAAAGGGCAATTAGTATAATTTAGAACAAATTGAGCATAAAATTAATTGCACATTTAATGACTGTGTTTTTATATATTTAAAGACGTTTAAACAAACAGACATTTTATAATGGAAAAATATGTTAATTTAGAGTTATTTTAGGCAAAAGTGATGTTTAAGATATAGAGCGTAACACATAGCTCCATGCCAAAGTCCAGAACTATAGCTACCAAGTGTTTCTTCTGCCCATAGTTGCCTTTATTCCCCTAAGACAAACAGGTCTACTGGTACTTGCTTGCCTTAGTTCGGGCCAAACATCACTAGCAAAGATAACAGGAAAGAGTACCTGTAGTCTAGAGGCTGGAGCATAGCTGGTGGCAATAGCTGGTGTGATTACATGCCTGACAAAGGGATCCTACGTGGCTGTGAAGGGGTCCTGCGTGGCTCTAAAACCATGCACTATGTCTTCTCTGATGTAATCATTCTTCAATAAAGATTTGGATGTAATTGATGATCCATGGTGTGTTGATGAATATGTGCATTTCAACAAGAAAAGTGGACACAGCTGTCATGGTCAGGGGTCAAGCTCGGAGATTAGTAGCTATAGCAGTAGAGAGATTTATGCCAACCAGCAGGATAAGTACACAACCCTAGCGGATGATGCAGGTTCACCTGAGGTGTGGGGTCTAAACACTAACTGGTCTTCACTAGAGCTCTTGATGCTTAAGATGAGTTTTGCTGCATGCTATTGCCAGATCGCAGTCCTCAGGATTGCCCCATCAGGAGGTGAGCAGGCCGGGGTCTGGTAACAGATGCAGAAAGTAGTGATGAAGCAGAAGCATTGCCAGTAAACAAGCCAAAGTAACAAGTGGTTGCAGGTTGAAATTAAGTGGAAGTGTAGTCGATGAACAAGCCAAAGGTTAGTAATAAATGGTAGTGAAGATAAGCTGCAGTTATGCAAGGAGCAAGATATCGGCTTGAGAGAGCACAATGATCTCCCAAACCAGAAGTGCAGAGACTTGACCTAAATTAGGAAGTTCATGGGAGCAGAAAAGAGTTCAAGGTTCACCAAAAATAAGATACATGGCAAGATTGTCCAAGAGATCAGACAGGTAGTGGTCCAGCATCTCAGGTGGCACAGCCAGAAGAGCTAAAGCCAGATACTTTGGAGGTTCCAGGTTCATATCTGGACCCTGACAGTACTCTTCTTCTTCCAAGATGGACATATTAAGGCCATATTAGTGAGGAAACCTCTGATGGAACTCATTTGTCAATGTGATATCATGAACATTCTTCTCAAGTTCATAATAATTTTCCTCTAGTCTATGTCAAACCCATTGAACCGATCCTAAAAAAATCCTGGAATCAAGAATTCTGTCAACCACAAATTCTTCTTCACCCTGTACCTCAACAGTTGGAGAAGGTGGAAGAATTCTTCCAGAAAGAAAGATTTTCATGAAATGGTAATTAATAGTAGCGATTCATGAGGGTAGCACATGAAACATTGATACACTAGAATGCATTTTCACATGCTCATATTTAGAATATCTAGTTAGTCATGGGAGGAAGGAACCTCAATGATTTTGTTAACACAGAGATACTCAGAAGGTAGGTCTCATCCCATTTCAGTCAGTTTACACACCATATTTTCATTTCTTTTTTTTTCTTAACTAGAGCATACTTTTAGTGAGAAACTCCAGTTTAATGAAAATGATCAAATATGTATTTTATAAGAATCTGCAGCCAATAATGATTGTCTCTAGCTTCCCAAAAAGTTCAAATCTCTTACCATCCTACTTCTGGTCCCTCTCCTCCCCCCACTTATAACAATATGATCATCAAAATGTCACACATGCTCACAAGTTTAAAACCTTAACCAGCCTTGGGTAAAATAAGGAACCATGCCTAAGGGTGATGATTGGCTATGCCCCCACCTGGACACAGTTTGTTCCCAATAAACTTCCGGATAAACTGGGGGCATGTCTGATATCACCAGTGGGTTGTGGATCTACCTACACACAATGTTAATACGATTTTACCTTTACTCCTTGTATCAGTTATGGATATTTTTAACTGATTTATGACAAATTTCCCCATACATCTGTAATAATATCTCTCACCCACAGGTGGATTAGTAAGCTTTGGCATCATGTTTTAAAATGGCTGCTGCATTTTCAATTGACCATGTGGTTATGGGGGGAAGTGCAGCCATGTGTTGCTGACATCACTCACAACACGACTTGTGATTGGGCAAGAGGGATGACTACATCCTGTGGGTGGTCTCTGGTATAGAGGACTATAATAGAGCCACTAGCCTGCTGTTTGAGGAGAAGTCTGTTTGTGGAGGAAGGCTGTTTGACAGCTATGGAAAAGACCAAGCATGCAGCAAGGATTTCTCATTGTCTTTGTCCAGTGGAAGCTGTTGCCAGAGTTAAGTATATGATCTTTCTTTGGGATATTGGAAGTAGGAGTGTATGTTTATCCTTCCTAGTGGTAATTACACTCTAGTGTTATCTACCTTGTCCCCGCGATCCCGCAATGTCCCCCCGCTGTGTCCTCCAGAGGATGCTGGTGTTCCTTTCATATAAGGTGACCCATCATATCTGTAAAGGAAGTAACGTTCCGTCACCGCCATCTTTCTACACCTCTTACTCGTCCACATTACACATACAGTAAAATGTGGACATGTCATTACACCCACCATAGTTTTGCATTTCCCATTTATTTATATCAATAAACTGAGCTTATATAATAATACAGTATTTAGAAATCCAATATACTCTTTTCGTGTTGGATTGTAAAAGCAACGACAAGCCTGCTGATCGCACAGGTTTGCTGATCTAACAGCACACCGCTGCTTTTACAACTCAACATCAAAACAGTCTGATGGATTTGAAAATACTGTTAGTCACTATATTAGCTCAATTTACTGTAAAAAAAATATGTGCGAAATGCAAAACTCCAGTGGGTGTAAAAAGATGTCCGCTTGCCGATGGAACGCCACTTCCATTACAAGTTATGATGGGTTGCCTAATCTGACAGAACACCGGCATCAGAATTGATCGATAGTGATTTGTTTGTACAAATTTCAGTGTTTTTGGTTTGATTACATTATTGAATTAAGTTTATTATTATTATATTATTATTTTTTATAATTATTTATAATGTATTATATTATAATTTATGATTTTGTGTTTCAAACTTTATCATACCAGGGTTGTGTACTAAACTTCCATGCAAAACAATGTACTACTTTAACAATCAAATATTGACATAATCATACTGCCAGGGAGGTTAAGTCTTGTTATTTAGTGTAATGTTTATGGTAACTTTTATGTGTAAGAGACTATGTATTTTGATGTCTAGTAAAGTTGTGTTTATGCTTTTTATCAAAACTGCTCTTGGTGTGTCTGTTCATTTTAAATATTCACTAGATATTTGAGTGGCTGTCCAGTATACCTTTATTATAAAGTGTGTTGTTCTGACATTTACTACACTGCTTTTGTAGTATCTAGGTTAACTATGTTTAGCTGCACTCATACTGTATGTACCTATCCGTATAAGAACAGAAATTGGGCAAACTCCTATTTGAATGTTTGAATGATTGTAGTTCTTTTTTTTTTCTGAAAATCTTCAATAAAAATATGTTAAAAAAATAAATAAAAACGTTCAAATCTCTTTTCATAGCAACTATAACATTGATATGTAGAGGGTATTTCCCAGGGTTAATCCACTCCTTTAGTTATTTTGCTGTCATGTTCAGATTTCTACACAGAGCTTGTGGACAAATTATAGGCAGTCTGTTGCATCAAAATGTAGGTTTCCTTAAGATTCCTGTGCTAGAAGTATCATCTTTAAATTAGGAGGCACATGTCTAATCACACTAATTGTGTTATTTTAGAAAATGCATGTATCCTACTTTTACAGTCATATTAAAGTGGAACTTTACTCTCTTAACCAACATTACCTAGTTGTAATCACTATGCTGATAACCTTACTAAATAGATAGGAAGGTATAATATATTTACTTGTTGTAAAGTCTTTTTTTTTTACATTTCTTCATTTGCTTTTTGATTTATGGCCTAGGCCACAATGATGTCATACATCCTAGGAGTCTCCATGTGCGTTTTTATTTTTTCCTTTCATTTGGAGAAGGGTGGAGGAGCTTTATCAGCTAAGTGTGCCATCCGGTCTGCATGTCTGAGCTAAGGGCAAATAGATTCTGGGAATTGCCTGTCCTTAGTCATGGTGGCCATGGGTATAAATGCTAGGTAGGTGTTTTTCAAAGTGATTCCTCAACAAAATAAAGCATGTGGACATGGGTGGATGGTTTAATGGATGGATGGGTGAGTTTGAATTATATAGTGATTTCATCTTGTAATGTTCTGATACAGTTAAAATGGTCTTAAACCCAAAAACAAAACAAAAAATGTAAACTATTGCAGCTTATCAATCATTAGATGTGGTGACATTATTATTCTTTTTATGTTTTTTTTTTACTTTTTACCTGGTTAATTGGCCAGTAACACACCTCCTGCATTAGAGCAGTGTTGCCAACCTTCCGCAGCGTTTTTTACTGGCAAATCATGGGAAATCTTACTGACAGAGCACATTTTTTACAGACAACCTGAAAAATAACTGAACTCCTGTTAAAAACTAAGACAATTGATATTTAAACACAACATGGAAACACTGACAATACCCATATCAAGTAATTTGCCTGGTTTACACTTAAAAAGTCAGCACAGCATGACAAATTATCAGACCTTGATATTTATAGACAGTTCTAAAAATCACAGATTTTTACAAACTGTCAGTAAATTTACTGGCAGTTGGCAACACTGCATTAGAGTGCCTCCACTCTTAATGAAGGTCCACAGGGGGCTCCTTTGGACAGCTGCATGCTCAGTCTGGGGGGAGGGGAATGTTAGGGATACTAGTAGATTTAGACACACTAACAAATTGAAGCCAAACTCCAGCTCAAACTGCAGTTACCCAAGCAGCTACAGCTACAGTTTGTTTTTATTTTTGGGATAAAGGTTAAATATAAATAAATAAAAGATGATCATTGTAAGTACCCCTGTAAGTGGTACATGGTTTGTCTGAACACTCTAACTGCTACATTTGCAGGAGGGATGATTAAAACAATAGATCAGATCACCAGAAGAAAACAAAAGAAGAAAGCCTAAAAAAGAAAATTAATGCAGCCATCATATCTAAGAATAAATGTTGCTTTGCTGTTTAATACCACTTTAAATTCTGCTTTAAAGGATTTGAGAAAGTACATTGGGATGGTGTATCTCACATTTCACAAAACTGAAGCATGGTCAAGATGTGCCATAACGTTCGCTTTCGAGCTCAATGCTCAAAGTGTTACTAAACCCAGTAATATGAAAATAGTTCACCCCCCCCCCCCCCTGCCCATAGCTTGTAAATCTTCTTTTTACATTAAAATACTGCTACCTATATACCTTTTTGGCTGATCTGTATGCCACGGTCATGTGATAAACTGCAAGGTCTGCCTGAGCGCTGAGTGTTCAGATAGGAGGAGATTTCCACTACAGCCTGTGTTCTCATGTTGTTTCAGGAGGTGGATCATCCATCAATCAAGCTGTGACTTTCCACCCACTGTGTTCTTTTTAAGTTACTGGACATGGAGGAGGAGGAAGGATCTGGGCTGTCATTTAGGATCTGTATACACACCCACATGTGTGAAGTCAATACCATGTGACCTGAAAAGCTCAGCTCAAACAGCAAATATTCCATCCAGCAATAGAGACAAAACTGAGCATGTGCAGCAGTACTATCCTCACTATGTCTTATCTGGCCTTGCCAAGAGAGACCACGCAGGAGGGGGTGGATCTGTCCATACAGGATCTAAGAGCCTTTTACACAATACAGAGAATTAACCCCTTAAGTTCCACAGTGAGTATAACGTAGCATGCTATTCTGCACATACAGGCATATTTTACTGTTGTTGGTTTAGTAACACTTTAATAAGCAGGTAAATTAGGTTAGAATGCATACATGGAAATTGTCTTACCAAACAATTTTATTCCTGTGCAGCCAATTTTTTGTTGAGACACCTCTGCCAGAAAGCACAGCTACATCTTGCACTTCATGTGACCTTCATGCAGACGGCACTGCATTGATTGATGCAGCATAGTCTGGGTCTTCTCTATCTGTGTATAGACAATGAAGGAGCAGCAGCAGACTGCTGAGATTCCCACTCTGCTCTCTCCTAACCTCAGGAAATTTTTGGTGCTGTTAAATGATCAGCATTGTGCAATAAACTACCTGATCATTGAGCTGTAACTTCTTCACCTAGTCTGAACCCAGCTGTTAATTTCCAGGTACCTGGCTTTTTTTAAATTAAATTCTGAAGTCCAGCTTTAAAGTCAACATTTCACATTTATGCATGTCACAAACAGTAAAAGCTAGCTGTGCGTAAATGTAAATGGAAGTGAACTACATTGGAAAGTCCAGTGACTTTAGTCATTGAAATCTGCTGTATAAAATATCTGAAATGCTAGCAGACATTAACAAGTAATTTAATACAAATGAAGCCACTGTGAAGTTGGAGATAGGAAGATGAACACTGATAGGTAAAGCTGAATAACTTCAACATGATAGATTAGCAGGCGACCACTTTGTGCTGTGATAAATGAGCTACTGACAGAATGCCATAACAGGGATTGTGCGTTCAGTTTAAAAACACTGAAAGACAGAGATTGAAAAAGGCAAAGTAAAAAGGTAAACAGATTAACTCTTCTTGGCTGTCTGTAAAAACTGAAATATTTTATACAGTTTCAAACTGAAATTCTTTGCAATGAAATGTTTTTTGTTCCTATGCATTTATAACTACACATTTATTTTGTAACATTTTCAAACAAGGATTTATATTTATTATTTTTCTTGTCATACTATGCAGAAAGGAATAATAGCCTATTACTAAGGTTTTATAATCCACATGGTCATTGTATTATGTGGGCATGTTTAGGAATACCTCTCTTGCATTACCAAGAAGTAATTAAAGAGGTTCCCAGATCCCCAGGAAACTTACAAGCGACTAAATAAAATCTTAAACAGAGAAATGCTGTTGGTCAGATGTATGACAATCTAAATTAGTCCAAAATCAAATTATTATGTGATGCACTATCAAGCAAAAAAGAAAATCCTTAATCTTAGCTTAAAGTGGTTGTAAACATTAGTCATGGCATCTAAGCAAATCACACATATCTGTAGAGTTTACTTATCTCTCTCCCAAGCTCCAAGTGTCATTTCTCTGTGGTGCTTCATTCCTCTGTTATCAGCATGAGTTACTTCTTAGAAGTTTTCCCAACACATGAGATAAAATTTGTGTCGGGGATGGAAATAAGCATGGACCTTGCCTATTCACAACACAGTTCTTCTGTGTGTGGAGGGGGGTGTGTTCCTTTCCCGCAATCAGCTCTCACATACTGTAACTACAGCCTCTCCACCCTCTCCTCTGTGCTCCTGACAGATGAAGATTTTAACACAATCTGCCCATTTGAATGGGGTGTAGGGAAGAGAAGACTGCAGATAAACAAGTAATACCTATGTAGGAGGATTTGTTTCATGTCTGTGTATCATCTGAGGCTGTTCACTTCATTTGGTATATGTGAGGGTTTACAACCACTTTAAATGGGGGGAAATGAAAGAGCGCTTGACAATGGCTGGGAAATCTAGCAGCAGTGACGTCACCTATAGGCTCCCATGTCCCAGCCCAGTTACATATCTTAGGATGACAGTGGGGCAAACTTTTGAGGTCCAAAGACTGTTTATGCAAATAGAGATCAGGAATAGATTGTAGCTTATTTCCCCTTACGTCACCGAGCGTCCATTCCCTTGATAAAGTCAAGTGGGTGTGATGCAACGTGTCGGGAGGAGGCGGGTGACATCACTTCCAGGTACGGCTAACCCCGGAAGTCTTCACATATACTATACAGATATTCGTGACACCACTCTGCACGGCTGGAACTCTCGGAAAACGGTTATTTTAACTGCGAGTTACTATATATTTTTTAATAAATGTCAGTTTTAAATACAACACCATGAGATGCCTTTTCTTCATCATTTCATGTGCATATGGACAAATGGAGAATCACAGCAGCAGTTAGATCTTATGAGCGAGATACTCAGTTCCTAAGGGAATAAGGTGAGTGGCCATTGCACGTGGTGGAGGACTGGTGTATAACTCATCTCTGTGGAATATTATTGGTGAATACCTCTTTTCAGTTGAACATTATTTACAAAAGAACTACAAGCATTGGGACTTATTTCTCGTGGATAATTGGCTTTATCAAAGCATTTGAGTTTATGCTCCATCTACAAGAGACTATACCTTGTTTTTGGCACTTTTGCACATTACTACTCTGCACTTTATTGAATTATGAACTGAAGCACTGGACACTTTATGTTATATATTTTCTACACAGCTTGTTCTTTGCACTTTATTCACGCTTATAGTGTATTATATGTGTTTATTAGATTAATGCTATATGTGCATTATCATATTGGTTTATTTATTTATCTATATATTTATGCATCCATAGCGCTGCTCCATATTATATACTACCTAAACTGATAATACTGTATATCAGTTAAAAGGACATTTAGGGAAATGTTAATACTGTCTATTAATGCTAACCTGTGGCTGGCTGGTGGATAGGCAGAAGAGGCAGCTGCCTTGTACGTAATGTTGGGCGAATGGTTCAGGCCGAGTATGAGTTCAGGCTGAACATTGGCTGTTCACCCCATTCAAGGAACACCCATATTTGCAGGGTGTTCAGTGGGCGTTCGCAAACACCTGCTGAACACCCTGCAAATTCATGCAGCCTGGCATGTCAGGAGCAATATATAGTGTGAGTAGTGTGGGTCTACACAACCACCTAAATTATCCAATATACAAATGTAAAAGTACAAATAAAAATTGCCACAATACAAAAATATGAAATATCAGTTACAACTTGTAAACATAGAACATAAAGTGTTAATGCATCAAATATATCTTCTATAAACCACACAAATTGTCTGGATCTATACAAATGTGCAAATATACAGACAGGCAGCTTCAAAATTCCAAAAAGCCCTCTGCCTGCAGACCCCCAACACCACAGCCCAGGGTTGTGAGGAAGAGACCCTTGTCCCCATCAGCATGGAGACAAGACAAGGTGCTTTGGGTGGGGGGTTGAGCCCCCTGCCCCTAAGCACCCACCTCCCCACGCTGAGGGCATGTGGACTGGTATGGTTCAGAAGAGGGGTGCTTGCTTGTTCCCCTACTTTCCTGACCTGCCAGGCTGCATGCTTATGGTCTGGTATGGATTTTGGGGAGGACTCCAAGCCAAAATGTAAAAAAAATGACATGGGGTCCCCCAAAAATCCATATCAGACCCTTAACCAAGCATGTAGCCTGGCCAAACCCAAAGGGCCTTGTATGGACTGGGGGGGGGACCCCACGCCCTCTTTTTTTTTACATTTTTCTATTGCCGGCAATGATACTGTATTGCTAGCATTTTAAATGTCATTTCATGCATTTTTTTTCTTTGGAAATTACATTTTTCTGCAACATGTTCTATACATGCTACAGCTGTACCACTTTACAGGCAGGCTAAGGGGATCCCTCCTAGGGATGGGCCAAACACCCCCCAGTTTGGTTCGCACCAGAATATGCGAACAGACAAAAAATTTGTCCGAACATTAAAGTCTATGGGACCTGAAGATGAAAAATCAAAAGTGCTAATTTTAAAGGCTTATATGCAAGTTATTGCCATAAAAAGTGTATGGGGACCCGGGCCTGTCCTAGGGGACATGTATCAAGGCAAAAAAAGTTTTTAAATCAATTGTTTTTTCAGGAGCAGTGTTTTTAATAATGTTTGAAGTGAAACAATAAAAATGAAATATTCCTTTAAATATCGTGCCCGAGGGGGTCCTTTAGTCTGCCTGTAAAAGGGCGCACCTCTGTGATGTTTAGAACAGTGCCAGAGCAAAATGACATTTGTGAAGGGAAACATTGTCATTTATTATTGTGGCTGTAATGTATTTCCAGCTCCTGGCAATATACAGAAAAAACACTGAAAAAATTTGTGTAGGGTCCCCCCAGTCCTAACCAGGCCCTTAGGGTCTGGTATGGATTTTAAGGGGAGGAACACCACACCAAAATTTTAAAAAAAATTTGACGTGGGGTTCTCCCTAAAATCCAAACCAGACCCTATCCGAGCATGAAACCTGGCCAGCCAGGATAGGGGGGACGAGCGAGCACCCCCTCTGGAACTGTACCATGCTACATGCCCTCAACATGGGGAGTATGGAAGCTTTGGGGCAGGGGGGGCACTGCACCCCCACCCCAAAACACCTTGTACCCATTTTGATGGGGACAAGAGCCTCTTTCCCACAACCCTGGGCTGGGGTTGTGGGGGTCTGCAGGCGGGGGGCTTATCAGAATCTGGAAGCCCCTTTTAATAAGGGGGCCCCCAGATCCTGGCCCCCATGTCAATTAGTACCGGGTACATCATACCCCTACTAATTCACCAAAAAGTGTCAAAAAGAAAAAAACACAAAATCGGAAAAGAAAAAAAAAAGAGATTACTCTTAACGAGTGAAATATACCACATAATCATTTGGGGGTAACTGCTCATTAGAGCAACAGAGTTCACTGAAGAAAATCATACACCAGGCCACAGCAGTATTTATGGTGAACAAAGCAGTGTCAGTATATCAATGTTGTGCCCCTGCTGATGCTGCTAGCATTATACAGTGTTCCATATACAATTCTAATCAAATATGTCAACTATTATGATGTAGCACTACATACTAAACAAAACATATACACTATGTTACTAAAAGTATTGGGAAACCTGCCTTTACACGCACATGAACTTTAATGGCATCGCAGTCTTAGTCTGCAGGGTTCAATATTGAGTTGGCCCACCCTTTGCAGCTATAACAGCTTCAACTCTTCTGGGAAGGCTGTCGACACATAGTGTGTCTACAGGAATTATATAATAAGAATCAATCAGCACAACTCAAGAATGCCTCAAAAAAGCAGCTGAACACCATGGGCAAATCTATTAAATCCTAGGGGTAAACATCATGACATAAAGTGCAGCGCTGTTAGTACTAAAACACATATCAAGAATAATATGTACAAAAACATGAAGCATAGAGTCCATATATGTGACACCCCAGTGTCTATGTGCTGGATATCAATATAAAGTGTTTCTGTGCAATTCCACCACTAGCAGCTCAACTTCCTGTCATGACCCTTATTACGAGGATCAGACAGCACTTGTTGTCCCAATATTGAACTAGATGATAATAAACATGCAGAGATCATGCAGAAAGTTCCATCCAATAGTATATCCAATATATACCTCCAGTACTTAATGCATACCAAGCAACTTCCAGGTATATATAAATGGGTTCACGTGCGGCAATTTTTTGCCACATGTAAGAAGAAAGAGATATAGGATTTATTGGTTTATAAAACAGAGAGCACTATATGTCTCTTTCTTCTTACATGTGGCAAAAAAAATCTGATCTACTAGAGCCTGGTTGCCACTGTAACCTTTCAATTTTCTCATAGGGAGAATGGATTAGCCCATTCTCCCTGTCTAATTTCATTACTTAGTTTCTCCCTGTTTCCTTTCCTGGTTAGCCCACACCCCTGTCCTTCCTTTTACTCATGGAAGGCTCTGTAAGTACATCCTGACAAGTCTTGCATAAGCATAAACATTTTTACCTCTTTCCTGGATAAGCATTCAACATAGAGAAGCTCTCTCTCAACACCCTACAACTCTCTACTGTTATTTTACAAATAAAGTTAAGAAAGTTAAAGGACTTTGTTGTGCTTTGATAGGATAATGAGTTAAGCTATCTGGCCTTATTCATATCCTCGCATATGACACTGGGGTTACAGAATAGTAAAAAACAGATTGCTGCACTTTGAAAAACAGCACAGGAAGCTCCAGCTTCACACAGTCCTTATGCTAGGAACAAGCAATAGTGACAGGGCTCTCTGACAAAAGGGACTGCAAGCAACCTTACAATAGCCTGCAAGAACATGACCTGCAAAAAGCGATTAATCTGTAGAGAGAAGGCATTGTGGAGACCGCCATCACGAAAGCGCAAAAAGAAAGAAAGGAGCTCCTCCTGGAAATGGTGTCACTGCACTCTAGCACATCCAGACACGCCTCGAGGTCAGGCAAATTAGTGCAGTCTAATGCATCCAGTGCAAGAGCAAATGCTATCTCGGTACAAGCCACCATGGAGGCTGCATGTGCTAGGGCCAAATATGGCCAGAAAGAGGCAGCCATAAGAGCTGAGAGAGTGCACATAGCAGAGGAGGAGCAGAGAGCTGTGGCCAAAGCAGCGGCCGCCACTGCTTGCAAAAAGGCTAAATTGGACACAACCTTAGAAGCCCTAAGCAAGGAAGAGGATGCAGCAAGCCACCATAGCCCAGGCTGAAGTTTTGAAAGCAGCAGTGCAACTGGATGGTGGGGAGCCAAAGTAGGACCTGCGGGTCCAGGCAGTCATTCAGCAGATTATGAGAGGAGTCTTCTCTAGTTCAACACCGGTGCACTACCTCAGTGTAGTGAGGGTGACATATTTGACACCAAAGATTTGCTAGACCCGAGAGAATACGCTGTTCCTCCAAAGGTACTAGGTGCCTGGGATATCAGCAGTCGAAGAAGTCATCCACACACCAGTGTGCTCATGGATGCACCACCACAAGCTCGCCATGCGGCTGTGCTAACACAGAGAGGTACACACTGGCCAGCAATCATCAAACATTTACATCAAAGAGGAGGTGATCACAAAACCCTTCCAGGCAACCACGGCAGAACAAGACCAGCACACCAGGCCTGACCAACATGGGGCAGTATATGATCTGGCGTGACATGGTGCAGATGGGGCTTACCAACTTTGACGACCGTCCCGAGAATTACAGGATATGGAAATTCACATTCTAAGATGCTATTAAAAGTCTGGGCTTCTCCACCAGGGAAGAACTCAGCCTGCTGACTAAATGGCTAGGGAAAGAATCCATGGAACATGCTAAGAGGCTCAGGGCAGCCAACGTGAACCACCCCTACTTAGTATTTGCACTGCGATCTGTGAACAAACATTAACTTTTTAATGACACCCGCAGCAGTGCGCAGAAGGCAGTGTGAACTGCGTGTGGGAGAGGTGTGATGTGAGAACCGGCTCTGGAATCGTGCCGGTTCCCGCATTGCACAAATGGGAACCAGGGCTCAAGAGGGAGGTGTCGTACTGTTAAGAGACAGGTGCTGCGAAACAAGTGGTCTATAGGTCTTATCGTCAAATACATCCCTAGCACAGATGGGAAGTAGACGTGCAGTTTGTTTAAATCTGAATTAAAATTTGGACAAATTTTCATTTTTTGGAAATTCAGATGCATCCAAATTTCCAAATTACAATAGTACAGAGTTTAAATGAATCCGAAATAACGAAAAAAAAATTTGGGCGAAATTTGAATTCGAATAATTTTTGAATCATTTTCAAATACTTTTTGAATTTGAATCGTTTTCAAATTCGAAAAGTTTTCTAATTCGAATAGTTTTCTAATTTCCAATAAGAATAAAATAGAATAGAAAATAAAGGAATAGAATAGAAAAAAAATTGAATAGAAAAGAACATAACAGAAAATAAAAGAATAGATATAATAAAGTAAAACAGAACAAAATAGCATAGAAAATAAAAGAACAGAATAGATTAGAATATAATAGAAATTAATAGAATAGAATAACATAAAAAGAATATAACCATCTTCTGAAATTCGAATTTCAAGTAGAATAAATTTGAATTAGAATACATAAGAAAAGAATAGATTAGAAAAAAGTATAGAATTTAGTTTTAAAAAAATAGAATAGAATAGAAAGAATATACCCATTTCCCGAAATTCAAATAGAATCAATTCAAATTTTACTAGAATAGAAAATAATAGATTTGAATAGCATAGAAAAAACAACTGAATACATCAGAATAGAATAGAATAGAAAGAATATAACTATCTTCTGAAATTCGAATTTTGAATAGAAAAGAATAGAAAAAATAGAATAGAATAGAAAAGACTAGACAAAAATAATATAATAGAAAATAATAAAATAGAATAAACAAATAGAAAACGATTATAATTAAAAAAACAATAGAATAGAATAGGATAGAATGAATATAACAATTTCCCAAAATTCAAATATAATCAATTCAAATTTGAATAGATTAGAGAAGAATAAATTAGAATAGGAAGATGGTTATATTCATTCTATTCTGTTTTTTTTCTATACTATTGTGTTATTTTCTATCCTATTCTTCTCTATTATTTCTATTATTTTCTATTATATTCAAATTCGAATTGATTCTATTTGAGTTTTGGTAAATGGTTATATTATATCAATTCTATTCTATTGTTTTTAATACTATTCTTTTCTATTCTATTCAAATTTCAGAAGATAGTTATAACCTTTCATTCTATTATTTTTTATTCTATTCTATTACTTTCTATTCAATTCTATTCCATTCTGTTCTGTTCTTTTATTTCTATCCTATTTTGTTCTGTTTTACTCTATTATATTCTATTCATTTATTTTCTATTCTATTTTATTCTCTTTGAAAATTGGAAAACTATTCGTATTCGAAAACTATTAAAAACTGATTCAAAAACGTTTCAAAACGATCCAAATTCGAATTAGAAAATTTTAATCAATACGAATAAACAAAACAAATTCCAAAAACAAATTAAACAAATTTAGCTAAACAAATTTAAGCAAGTAACACATTGAAACGTGGCAAAACTATTTTTTTCATTCTGCACATCTCTAATGGGAAGGTGCGCAAGGTAGAAGTAAAAATTGTCAGACAAAGGACTGTGAAAATCTAGGCCCATTACAGAAACCATTCTTTTAATGGCCAAAGTGGACTATAACAAAGAAAAAGACTGAACACCCATTCTGGGAATCTTCAAAGACATTGTGGCACTGTCATGAATGCGCTGCATTGCCAGGGGCGCGCAGACATGTGCGCATGCACGCGCAGATCCCTACAGGAATCTGTCAGGCTGGGCATCGGCCCATGCCTCTGTGCATGTGTGGGAGCACGCACCATGTGACATGGTGCCAATGGCCCTTTAAAAAGACAGCAGCTGCACTTGTGCAGCACTGTCTGATCTACAGCTTACCCCGTTCTTGCCTGAAACCGGTTACCAACATCTGCCTGTTATCTGACCATCCTCTGCCTGCCCTTTGATGTACCTGATTATCTGTGTTTAACCCAGCTTGTTTCACCCTGCCTCAGCCTGCCACTTATTACTTATCCAGTGTCTGGAATCATGACCTGCATCTGCATCTCCACCATCAACTGTCTTCCAGCCCAGCTCATTCGGTGACTCCTTCCATGTACGCCTCTGCCTGCCAGAGCAGATTCCAAAGGCACTCCTACCCCACTGTGCTCATATGGCCACTATCTCAACTCCAGTGGTCCCTGAGCTAGAGCTGTATGAGATGTCTCCTCCTATGAAAGTCAGACTCAGCTACAAGGTACGTGACAGTATCAGACAGCCATGTCTGAGCCTGCAGGAGGAACCACATCAATGGAGGAGATTTGCCAGCACCTTGCAGCCCTGACACAAGCTGTACAGATGCTCTAGGCAAGCTACATCCAATTGGAAGAGTGGGTGCAAACACTGGCTCCTTTGGGCACCTCTTCAGCACCAACTGCTACTGCTCCACCCTCACAGACTGTGTCTCCTCCTTCTGTAGTGATGCTCTCAGCTGAACCCCGAGTTCCTACTCCTGAAACGTTCACCCGTGATTAAAGCAAGATTCAGACCTTTCGCAACGCCTGCCAGCTTTATTTTGCATTGCAACCCTGGACTTTTTCTTTAGAGGCTACCAAGGTGGGGTTTATTATATCCCTGCTGCAAGGAGAACCCCAGACCTGGGCCCACCGGTTGCTGGAGGAAAATAGTGTTCACACACAAACCGTCTTTGACGCCATGGCCCAGCTCTATGACAACCCCCAGCGGACTGCTACAGCAGAAGCTGATATCCATGTGCTCCAGCAGGGCTGCAGAGCAGCTGAGGACTATGTCACAGACTTTAGATGCTGGAGCGCGGATACCCAATGAAACGATGCAGCACTAAGACATCAATTCTGCATGGGCCTCTCTGAGAATCTTTAAGACGAGCTTGCTCGAGTCAGAGTTCCTAATTCCCTTGAAGGATTAATTGTTCTGCCAATTCAAATCGAGCAGCAATTGGAAAGGTCTACTCAGCAGAACCGTCCCATGTGGATGATGCCAAGAGCCCCTGCCTCTGTCTCTGCAAGCCCTGTGTCCATCAACCCAGTTCCGGTCAGTCCTGCACCCGATGCGCCTGAACCCATGCAGTTGGGAATGATGCATCCAGCCCTGTCTCCTGAAGAGGGACTATGCCGTCAGAAGAATAATCTATGTCTGTAGTGTGGGGAGGTTGGCCACTACATCTGCAGCTGCCCTGCAAAGACTCGTAAGTGTTTCCATCCAGTTCCTGCTAATCTGCCAACCCATCTCACCTTGCTTTGCCACTCTCATTCCAGTTGCTGGAAAGAACAGTGTCGGTCAATGCCATAATTGATTCCGGGGCATGCAGCTGCTTCATAGACTTAACCATTGCCTCTCAGCAGCATTTTCCCTTGCAACCTTAAACGCATGGACTTTCCATTTATTTAGCTGACGGCTCATGTATAAAGTCTGGATTAGTGACACAAGAGACACCTCCGTTACCTGTCACGTCTGAACAACACAAGGAACTTTTGAGCTTAGACGCTATCTCCTCTCCACTTTTTCCTGTCATTCTGGGTTTACCCTGGTTCCAAGCTCACAATCTGTAGATCAGTTGGGTATCTGAAGAAGTCAAATTTGTAATTCCAGGCCTATGGGCAAGCCAACTACACTATTATGTTTGGATTCTGACCAGAAGGTGCTCCAGTCTGTGCCGGGAATTGAACAAAATCACAGTGAAAAGCCGTTATCCCCTTCCTCTGATGCCTGAATTATTCCAAAGATTGAGATCTGCCAACATCTTCACTAAGCTGGATTTAAGAGGGGCTTACAATCTGGTCTGTATTCAGAAGGAGGATGAAGGGAAGACAGCTTTCCGGACCAGGTTTGGTCATTTTGAGTTATGCCCTTCGGCCTGTGCAATGCCCCTGTTACTTTTCAGCATTTCATCAATGATGTATTTAGAGACTTTCTAGACATTTTCGTTATCGTCTATCTGGATGATATCCAGATGATCTTTTCAGGGTCCATTGACCAGCACCAAGAACATGTCAGCCGTGCAGTAGGCTGGCTTCGTCAACACCAACTATACGCAAAACAAGAGAAATGAGAATTTGAACAAGAAAGCATCCAGTTCCTGGGATTAGTCATTTCTCCAGCAGGGGTTGAGATGGATCCCCAGAAAGTGTCTGCTATTTTATACTGGCCTGTACCTGCAGACAAAATTGGGGTACAACGTTTTGTGGGGTTTGCAAATTTCTACAGGAAATTCATCAAGGGGTTCTCTGCCATTATCACCCCCATCATACAGCTGACCAAACAACACCTACGCTTCCACTGGAACTCAGAGGCATGAAACACTTTTGAAATGCTGAAAAGGCTTTTCACTTGACACCCTGACCCATCACTTCCTTACATTCTGCAAGTTGACGTTTTGGAAATAGTAGTTGGGGCAGTTATCTCTTAACAGCAGGGCATGAAGGACTTGATGGCATTTTTCTCAAGCAAGCTCTCCCAAGCGGAGAGAAATTATGATACCGGAGATTGAGAACTACTGGCCATCAAATCAGCATTAGAAGAATGGAGATATCTGCTGGAGGGTGCAACTCATTCCATTCTCATATACACCGGCCATAAGAACTTGGATTACCTGAGGGCTACCAAGCAGCTTAAGCCCCAACAAGCTCAATGGGCCTTTCAATTCTCCTTCCATATTACTTACCGATCTGGATCAAAGAATGTAAAACCAGATGCGCTGTTCCACATGTATGATGATCCTAAGGACTTATCAGTTCCAGATACCATCCTACCAGCAGGTAACTTACTACTTTTGCAATCAGATCTCCACCACCAAGTGTCCACCAGCACCCCTAGTCCCTATGGAATTGCCCTAACCTTTAGAGATGGTCTGCTATGGAGGGGAAGTCAAATCTTTGTTCCAGAAAGCCTACAGTTAAGGGTCCTGAAGTTGCTCCACGACCATGCCCGGATTAACATTAGAAGCGTTTGGAGGTGCAGCTCCAGGCCCTTCCCTCAAAATTGGCTTGCCCAGCCAGCAGTATAAGCCCGACTTCTCCTGTCCATAAACGTCTATGGGACAGGAGGAGCTGTGTGTAAATGTAGGGGTGTCTGGCTGCACCTGTGTTGGCTCAGTGTGGTAATTGCAGTGTCACAGTACACAGCCCCCCTGCACAAATGGGAGAGGCTGGGTCTGCTCTGCCTTCCCCTGCCCCTCTCCCTCAGTGTTCCCACACACTCTGAAGTCCATTCAGTGAGGGAGCCATGTGGTAGGGAAATTATAAAAAGAGCAGCGGAGTGAATACATATCTCTGATAAGCCTCCAGGAATGTCCAAGTGTGAGCTCAGTGACCAGACTGTTATTTCCCTTCTCTCTCCCTCTTTGTTAACTCTTTCCTCCAAGCAGTAGCTGCTATAACTGCAGCCACATAATTTAGAATTGTGTCATCAGCATATGGTAGTACTTGGTCCCTGGTGCTTATAAGTGGCTTCACACTGGCTTGCTTTGTTTTGACCTTATTGCTTTTGTATCTGTAGTTTTCCTGCATTTTAGCTGCAGTCCTATTGATTTCTATTGTGTTGCGTGTTTTTTCTGCATTTTCTGAAAGTGCACCAAAATTCCAGCATGCTTCATCATTGACACCAGCTGGGATTTCACAGGGGGCAGTATTCACACACCGGCTTTCCGGTGAGCCCGCTTGTACTGCCTCTGCAAAAACATATGGGGAAGAAAACCCCAAAGAAACCATCATGGAAGTGGAATAAGGTTAAAAACATTACTTTATTAATTCCTCCACTAAAATTTGAGCAAACGAAAGTTAACACTGTATTGGAAACACCACCATATCCCAGGATACCATAAAATGTAAAAACGTTGTCACAAGTCTAATACACATGCATACAGATCCATACTGCCACTATTGTATTATGAGGAGGGCACCAAGCACCGTAGATCTATGTGATCAATAGGGTGTTCAGGTAAATGATCAGCCTAATAGAAGACCAGGTCTAACAGGACAAAGTCTCATTAGGACACAAATCTCCCCTGAAGTGCCGTCTCCTGAGGAAACAAAGTGTGTAGGGCCGGTTGATAGTACTCAGAATTCAGGACAGAGCAACTTTGTGGTTCTATGTAGAAAAAACACCCGACATGCTGTATTAGTCACTAAAGTTCATTGCTCGTCCGTGTTGTGTCCTTTGCCCGTAGGGCTACAAGAGCTTAAAGGCCAAGTGGTATGTGTCGGAGCTCCAGCAGGAGTTCCTGAGTCTGTGTTTTACTCACGTATGCCCCTGGCTGGCTGCAGTCTTCCTTGGAGCGACACCGGTCCTGGTTGTTCTTCAGCTGGAGACACTGAAGCCGCTGTGTTTCCCGGCTTCTGTTCGTGTGTGGTCACGTGTGTAGTCACATGATGGAAACCGCGCAGTGCAATTGGCTGGGGTCTACCCAGCAGCTCCGGATAGGCTGAGAGTTAGTTAGCTGGGGACCTCCACTCCGTGGCGCAGGTTCCTATGGAGACGAGAGAGGACACCTGTTTGTATCTAGGTGCAAGTAGACCAGTAGGGGAATTTACCCGGGTGTGCCTGTGGCGCAAAAGAGTATGCAGGGAATTGCGCTGATTTTGGACAGTGCCCACACATAAGCCAATCAGACATGGGGGTGTCAGTCATGGAAAGAGCCCCAGAGATCACCTCATGGAGCCATTGACATCATGCTGACGCATTTCGTTCGTTCATACGAACTTCCTCTGAGCTGGAGGCCAAGGGTGGAGCAGTCTCCCTTAAATTAACTAATTTATGCAAATTTCCAAGATTGGGAGATTTTTAAAGGGCCATACACCTATGGCCAGAGACGTTCATTAACATTGGACTAACACTATATTAACTTGAAAAACCACAACATTCAAAATTAAAAAACGCAAACACACCCCATATGACTATTCAATGATTGACCCAAGCCAAGAAGTCCCTCCACTTGGATTGCCCAGTAAAATTAAAACAAGCAACAGACAATCCAAGAAAGAGAGAAAATGGTTTAATGAAGATGATGAAACATGACCCCCTTCCCCCTTTCCCCATGTATATTTTAGGGTTCTAAACACAGAAAGGTTAAATTCATTATTGAGGCCTAGGGGATGTAAGGTACGTAACAAATATATCCACGTTTTTTCCTTTTGCAGAAGTATTCTGTCATAGTCCTCCCTTCTTGCTGGTAAATTCAATTTGTAAATTCCTTTAGCCTTCAGGCCTATGGGAATACCTCCATGATGGTTTAAAAAATGTAGTGCGACTGGGCGCTCATCATTCTTTTGGAGAATGCTCTGGACATGCTCACTGACTCTAACCTTAAGTTGCCTCTTCGTTTTGCCTAGATGGGCCAATCCACACGGACATGTGTATCATATAGGGAGTCTTACACACACTGGCTGTTGAGTGAGCCCACTCACAATGCCGCTGATCGCTGAGGGGTCGCGGGGATCCAGGACCTCAGCCTGAGGCATTCAGCCTTGAAGAGATCTGGCTGGGACCCAGGAGAGTCAGCCTTAAAGGGATCCAGTACCCAGGGGGAGTTAACCTTGAAGGGATCTTTACTGGACCCCAAAAGATCCACTACCCAGGGAGATCAGCTCTTCGGGAATCCAGTATCTGAATGCAGGATGTGGGTGCCAAGTGACACTGTATCTAGTGGCAGTATGCGGGTGGCAAGTCGCACATTACATCTTGTGGCAGGCTGCGGGTGTCAAGTGGCACACTTTATCTGGTGTCAGGCTGCGGGTGGAAAGTGGCACATTTTATCTGGTGGTGGGCTGTGGGTGGATTTGGCAGCAGGATATGGGTGGCAAGTGACATGCTGCATCTGGAGGTAGGCGATGGTGGCAAGTGATATGCTGCATCTGGCAGCAGACGGCTGTCCAAGGTGATATGCTGCATCTAGTGGCAGACGACTGTTCAAAGTGATATGCTGCATCTGGTGGCAGGCTATGTGTGGCAAGTGACACACTACATCTGGTGGCAGGCTATGAGTGGCAAGTGATACACTGCATCTTGTGGAATTTGATCATCCTGACACCAGATAAAGCAGGGTGTCAGGATGATTTAAGTGCTAACACCAGCCATTTGCCCGACAAATCACTCCCGCCGTTGAATTCCCCGTCAACCCCAAAACTACATTCCTCTCCCATCTTTTTTTGGTAGGGGTTTGTCCTTGAATGGCAGTTTGGAAATGTGGTCACCCTATGTTGCTGCTGGTGAGAGCCCGCATAGCAGGTGGTATTGGTGGTGTTGCTGCTGCTGAGAGGTTGCACGGCTGGTATTACTGGTGAGAGTATATCTATTTTCTTTTAGCAAAAATTGTTTGCATTTTTATTTTATTTATTTCCATAAAAAGGCGCACCAAAATCCTCAGCTGAAGGCCCATGATTAGTGTTGAGCGAACCCGGACTGTAACGTTCGGGTCCGTACCGAACTTTCGGGTGTCCGTGGCATGGACCCGGACCCGGACATTTCAAAAATCGTTCGGGTTCGGTCCGGGGTTCTGCTATTTTACTCCACGTGTTGAGAAGCTGCAGGGCAGCCAATCAACAAGCGTTTCACTGGTTTGCCCTTAGAAGCCATCACAGCCATGCCTACGAATGGCATGGCTGTGATTGGCCAGTGCATCATGTGACCCAGCCTCTTTATAAGCTGGAGTCACAGTGCTGCAGTCACATGCTCCTTGGGTTAGTGTAGGGAAAGGAAGCTGAAAGCTTGAGGGACAGATTTGAGACATTTTAAGACCTGATCCTGCATCCTGAGATAGATTACTTTACTACTGCTGTCTGTGCTGTTGCTCTGAGGACAGATAGCAGAAATTAGAGATTTCACATAC
>BLSH010254454.1:0-11294 GCA_018402905.1 Glandirana rugosa
GGCAGGCCTCCTCCCTTACTCTTCGAGAGACACTTCAAGCGCAATTCAAGGTCTTCTGCCATGCCAAAGAAATGCAAGCAAGGCCCTATGAATTTTTTGGACATCTTTATGCTTAAGCATTTAGGGAAGGGTCTCTAAAGGGTACAGTAATCTTGCAAACGGGACCATTTTGAAGAGATGACATCTCCCAAATAGTGAGAGGGGAAGCGCCACCCATGCTTCCAACTCCTGGACAATCTTGGCTATCGCCGGGGTATAATTCAGTGTATATAAGGAGGAAGGTTCCCTACCAATACATATATCTAGGTATGTGATATGTTGTTTTGCCACTATAAATGGGAATGAGTGGATCCAGCCTCAGGACAGTTGTGGATTAGGTGCTAAGATTTCACTTTTGTCAAAAATAATAAGCAGCCCTGAGCAGGTTCAGAAGGTCGCAAAAAAATCCTAAAGAGGGAAGTGTTGGAGGAAGGATTAGTTAAGAAAAGTAGAATGTCATCAGCAAATAGAGCTGAGCGAAAAACTTGATTGCCTATTGTGGAACCGCTAATCCCGGACGGGGAATTCAGGATTCTGGTAGCGGTTCAATGGCAATGTTGAAAATCAGGGGGGAAAGAGAACAACCTTGATGTGTACTTTTGGTGAGGGGAATGTCAGGGAACATGAAATCAGGGGTAACAAGGTGAGCAGTCGGAGAGGCGTACATTTTTTTAAAGAAGTGTAGAATAGGTCCTGACATGCTGAATGCCCCCATGACCATGAAAAGTCCAGGAGAAGCTAATGTTGTTGAATGCCTTCTATGCATCCAGCGAAATAATAGCTGTATCATGGTCAGAGTGAACACTGGCAAACTCAAGAGCCAAGAGGACCTTGAGAATATTAAGGGTAACGGAACATCCCGGGACAAAACCAGACTGGTCTGGTGGAGGATTGAGGGAAAGAGATGAGCGAGATGGGACAAAACAATTTTAGAGATAATTTTGGCATTAACCTGGTAGAAATTATTTTTGCATGTAGTTTTATATCTGCATTAAGCAGTGAGATTGGTCAGAAATTTTGCGGCTGGTTGGACCTTTTCCCTGTTTGGAAAGATCCACTATAAGGGCCTTTAACATTTCTTGGGGGAATTCAGAGGAGGAGGAAGCTTCATTGAAGAGGTCGCATAGATAGGGTGCTAGGGTTTATAGTACTCCCCTGGGAGACCATCTGGTCCTGGGGATTTTCCGTTCCATCGATAAGTGATATGGCTCTGTAAGGGCTCAGGAGAAGGGAGTCTTTCTCTTTTTGTCTATAAGCTTGATGTGTGCTTGACAGCCAGATGGCAGGTGTAGGCCCTCTGCCCACATTGCCTTGTAGATGTGGCACAAGGTATCTGGGATGAACTCTGATGTCAATTTGTAGAATTCTGTATAGAACCCATCAGGGCCAGGCTTTCCCCGTAGAGAGGAATTTAATGGTAGAAGAGATGTCATCAAGGGATATGGGGATGTTTAAGGTCTCCAACTGTTCAGGAGATAAAGCAGGCAGGTGTATTCCCGCAAGAAATTTATGCACTGCTTCCGTGCCAATGGGTCTTCCAAGTAGAGGGATGTATAGTAATTAGTAAGTGGGGTGCTAATCTCAGATGGTGCATTAACAATATCACCCTTAGGCGATTTTAGGGCTCCAATAAACAGTATCTCACAAAAGTGAGTGCACCCTTCACATTTTTGTAAATATTTTATTATATCTTTTCATTTGACAATACTGAAGTAGTGACATTTTGCTAGAAAGTAAAGTAATGAGTGTACAGCTTGTATAACAGCGTAAATTTGCTGTACCCTCAAAATAACTCAACACACAGACATTAATGTCTAAACTGCTGGCAACAAAAGTAAGTACTCCCCTAAGTGAAAATGTCCAAATCGTGCCAAATTAGGCATTTTTCCTTCCCGGTGTCATGTGACTCGTTAGTGTTACAAGATCTCAGATGTGAATGGGGAGCCGGTGTGTTAAATTTGGTTTTATCGCTCTCACTCTCTCATACTGGTCAGTGAAAGTTCAACATGGCACCTCATGCCAAAGAACTCTGATGATCTGAAAAAAAGAACTGTCCCTCTATATAAAGATGGCCTAGGCAATAAGAAGATTGCCAAATCCTGAAACTGAGCTGCAGCACGGTGGCCAAGACCATACAGCGGTTTAACAGGACAGGTTCCATTCAGAACAGGACTCACCATGGTCGACCAAAGAAGTTGAGTACAGCGTCATATTCAGAGGTTGTCTTTGGGAAATAGACGTATGAGTGCTGCCAGCATTGCTGCAAAGGTTGAAGGGATGGGGGGATCAGCCTGTCAGTGCTTAGACCATACGCCGCACACTGCATCAAATTGGTCTGCATGGCTGTCGTCCCAGAAGGAAGCCTTTTCTAAAAATGATGCACAAGAAAGCCTGCAAATAGTTTGCTGAAGGCAAGCAGACTAAGGAGATAGATTACTGGAACATGTCCTGTGGTCTGATGAGACCAAGATAAACTTATTTGGTTCAGATGGTGTCAGCGTATGTGGCAGCAACCAGGTGAGGAGTACAAAGACAAGTGTGTCTTGCCTACAGTCAAGTATGGTGGTGGGAGTGTCATGGTCTGAGGCTGCATGAGTGCTGCCGGCACTGAGGAGCTACAGTTCATGAGGGAACCATGAATGCCAACATGTACTGTGACATACTGGAGCAGAGCATGATAACCTCCCTTTAGAGACTGGGCCACAGGGCATAATTCCAACATGATAACGACCCAAACACACCTGCAAGATGACCACTGCCTTGCTAAAGAAGCTGAGGGTAAAGGTGATGGACTGGCCAAGCATGTCTCCAGACCTAAACCCTTTTCAGCATCTGAGGGGCATCCCCAAATTGATGGTGGAGGAGCGCAAGGTCTCTAACATCCACCAGCTCCATGATGTCATCACAGAGGAGTGGAAGAGGACTCCAGTGGAAACCTGTGAAGCTCTGGTGAACTCCATGCCCAAGAGGGTTAAGGAAGTGCTGGAAAATAATGGTGGCCACACAAAATATTGAAACTTTGGGCCCAATTTGGACATTTTCACTTAGGGGTGTACTCACCTATGCTGCCAGTGGTTTATACATTAATGGCTGTGTTTTGAGTTATTTTGAGGGGACAACAAATTTAAACTGTTATACAAGCTGTACACTCACTACTTTACATTGTAGCAAAGTGTCATTTCTTCAGTGTTGTCACGTGAAAAGATATAATAAAATATTTACAAAATGTGAGGGGGGTACTCACTTTTGTGAGCTACTGTAGATAGGTGGGTGGCAGCCAGAGCATTGTTTCACCAGAAGATTGCCTGTTTTATTACTGTATATGTACCAATGAAGAGCAGAGTTATGGTTTCGGCAAATTCAGCCCAAGCAAAGCAAAGAACGTGTTTAAAGTCATCATTGCTAGCCAGATGAGAGGGGAAACGCCAAGTGCCTGTGCTGCGAGGGCACGTGATACCAGAAAGCTGAACACTAGCGGGGGAGTGAACAAAAAGTCGCTAGCTCACTTGATCTCTTCACTCCCCCTTACAGATATCTTGTAGAAAAAAAGGTGTATTCACAATCGGTGGGATGAGAAGTGCGCCAGATATCCGTGAGGTGGAGCGAGGAGATCGAATGAGCTAGCATAGTGGATGTGTTGGCTGAGGGGATTCGCATTTGCAGGCCCCAGGATATGATCCTCAGATAGGTGCATGACTGAATTAAAGTCCCCACCAATAATATGGAGGTGTTCAGAAACCTGCAGGACCCAAGGGGTTAAGTCTTGAAAAAAGGACTGTCCCGGGGAGATAGGGGCATAGACATTAAAAATAGCAATGTCATTAGAGGCAATAGTTTGGTGAAGGATAAGTCTGCGACCGATCAAGTCTGTTTCAATGAAGCGGATTGTGTGGTGGAGGTTCTTATGAAGTAGAATAACAAAGAGGTGAGAGAGATCATCTGAGGACCTCTCCTGTAAGAGAGCCTCATCTGCCTGCAGACACTTGAGGTGTATCAAAATTTGCATATGCTTAAGAGGGGAGCTTAATTACCTTGACATTCCATGAGATTACCTTTAGGTGATCCCTAGCATCCAAAGGAGCCATGGCTATTGCGATAGATAGATAGATGTGAGGAAGCCCGAACAGGGGTGGTATCTCTGCAGACATCGCCCCATTGGATTCGGTATTGTTAGAGCTTTGGTAGAATTCTAGAGATAAAATGAGAAAAGATAGCACAATTAAACACACATTTTGAACAACAAAAAATGGGAGAGTTAGCCTCCAGAAACAGACCAAGGACTTCACTTTTTTCCCTATAGAGCACACTCCCAAGATACTCCCACCAAAGAGTGCATCTTCTGTATTCGTGGACATGAAAAAGCTCAGAGGAGGGGGTCTGAGGAGATGGGGGAAGGATTAGGGAGAAGGAGGAGAGGGAGGGAGGGGAGTAAAGGAAGGGAGGAAAGGGCCGGTGAGGGAAGGAGAGGGGGAAGCCAATAAGCAAGTGGGGACAACAAGCCTGTGCATCAAGTAAATCAGAGTAGGCTGTGGGCAGCAGCCAATAAGGTCTGCTAAACGAGGCAAAGTGGGAGCTGGTGGCGAGGACTTAACAGAAAGGAGGTCTCCCCTGAAAATGATGTTCCAGGTGATCAGTGCTCAAGAGGTATGAAATAACACAGGATAGGCAGCTATAAAGAAGAGACAACAGGTGCAAACCGCATAAATTATCAGAAACGGCAATCAGCAGTGCGCAAAACAATCATCTAGGAGGCCAAAGCGCATTCTCTTGTAGGGAGGTTTCTAAGGACTTTGCTGGTTTCTGGTTGACAGAGCAGATCTTCTAGGGGAGGAAGGCTCAATGGCGGGGAAGGATCTTCCTGTTCAACAGCTGAAGGGTGTGCGGTGTTAAGTTAGTGTTCGGCTTCGGATGGAGAATTAAATGTGACCCACTCACCCGTGGCAGGTTGTATATGCAGGATGGCTGGATACACCGGTGTAAATTTGATGTGGCTGTTGTAGAGTGAGGAACAGACCATGGAAAATGCCTTGTGCTGGGGCATGACTTGGAGTAATCTGCAAAGAGGAGCAGTGGGTGATCATCAATGGTCAGAAAGCAGGCTTGGCGGAATTTTTGAAATATGGCATGCTTGTCCATGTAATTAAGATATATCTGACAACCACAGGCCGAGGCTTGGATCACTATTCAGATGGCTGACCAATATGATGGGCCCATTCCACAAGGCAGGGGGTGCATAGCCGTAGCTGCTAGTGGTGGAGCAGATGGTGACAAGCGTGGAAGAAGAGTAGGATTCTGCTATTATGGGCAGGTTGTGGTGACTGGAACGATTTTCGAAGTCTTCCATTTCATCCTGGAGCTCCTTTTGCACTGTGGAGAGCCTAGCAACAGCTGCAGACACTGTGGCAGTATCAATGTCTATAGAGGAGATCTGCTGCTCTATTTGGCTGATTCTTTGGGCCTGAAGCTGGAGCTCATTATGAAGGTGCTTGGAGCTCATTATGAAAGAGCCCTTTAAGAACGGCTCGATCCACATCCTCAGCTACCATGGGAACCAGGAGAGTCATCACTGCCTGTGCAATACTTGCTGGAGATGAAGGGTCCATTTGTGGGAGCATGGGAGTTGCTGGAGGCAGCACAGAAGATTCTGAAGCAGAGGGCTCGGAAGGAGGAGCAGGCGCCATGTTGGCTGCAAATTGTGATGTATCCGATGCAGGGAGCGGGAGCTGCTCAAGCCGCTGATAACTCCATGAAGTGATTCATAAGTGTTCCCCAAGGAGGAGGGAGGTACTGAAGGAGGGTACCTCTGGAGCTAGACAGCTTGCAGGCAGGATTTTGGAGGAGCGTGACAGGAGCCGTGTCTCCTAGCTCCTCCTCATGCGGTGCTGGAACCGGAAGTACTCTATCTTAATTGACGGTTTTTCTTCTATGTCGCAACACCCATCTGTCCCGGCTATGTGCTTTGGCAATTTTAATATGGTAGCCAATCCTAGTTTGGATAGAATAGGCTTAGAGTCACAAGCACCACTTGCCTTTAACACCAGGCATCTATTTATGAAGCTTCAGGCTTCTCACAATCAAATTGGCTCCAAGGTGGTAGTTACACTTAATGCTGCCAACGCGTTTGATTCAGTAGAATGGCTTTACTTACTTTAAGGCAGTGTTTGTATTGCTTTGGCCATAATTTTATCAAGTGGTTTACCATTCTATATAATACACCCCAAGCTAGGGTAATAGCTAATGGATGGACTTCTGACTCCTTCTCCCTTTCTAGGGGGACACAACAGGCGTTCCCTAACTCACCTCTCTTATATGCCTCTGCGGCTGAACCCCAGAATATGTCACTTAGGTCCCACCGTGGAATTCAAGGTCTGTGTTCTGATTCCTTAGTGGAAAAAGTGGGGCTCAATGCTGATTATATTATTTTATATCTTGTTGACTCAGGGCACCCCTTATCATTGGCATTTCATATCATTGAACAATTTGATAGGTTCAACTGGGATAAATCCCAAATCGTCCCGACTGATATTTTCCCTCCACCAATGGATCAGGCAACCCTGCCCTCAGTCAGAGTCAGTCCCTATAAATATTTGGGTATTCAGGTTTATAGGACCATATCAGACTCCATCTATCTGAATGTGGAGCCCCTAATACTATTGCTTACATGTAAAACTCAGGTTTGCCATTGGGAGTTATGGGTTGGATGAACCTTGAAAAAAATGATCTTACTGCCTATAATCTTATTTGCCCTATGTCACTCTCTAGAGTATATTCCACTAAAATACTTTAAAATTATGGATACTTTGTTACAGTCCTTTATATGGGGTGCCAGTAGACATAAGCTGTCATGAAAGGTCCTCAAAATCCTGATGTCTCTAGGTGGATTGGCAGTCCCTGACTTTGGTTTATATTACCTGACGGCACAACTCTCCCACTTTTACCACTGTGATAAATATGATAAACAAAGATACCTCTCTTAGGTGCCTACAGCTACGGCATGCATTGCATGTGCAGTTTGGAGATAATTACCCAGTTTTGTCTACTCTAGATGCCTTGGCCAAAATAAATGATAAGTGGCCCCATAAGTTGATATCATACTTATATGATATGCTAATCACCCCGTCTTCATCCCAACTTGCTTACTCCTTCAAGCCTAGATGGGAAGCTGAGGCAGGCAAACTGGATAATGAAGATTTGACTGGGGTGTTGGAGGTTGGTAAATTAGTGTCTCCTAAAATGTCAGATAGACTTACACAAATATACATTCTTCATAGATCATAACTTTCCCCAGAATGTATGACTAAGTTTAATCCCTCCCCGAGCCCCATGTGCCCCAAATGTCTTATCTCTACCTTTGGACATTTATTCTGGCATTGTCCTCGTTTTCAGGGATTTTGGGCGCAAGTTGTCCAATTTCTTCATAATCAGATGGGCTCACCGGTGACAATGGATCCTAGACAATGCCTGTTGGGTTTATTCCCGGACTCCGATATGGATAAACGCACTCTTAGGTTTGTGCCTGAAACTTTGGTGGCAGGAAAGTGGTGGCTCAGGGATGGATACAGGCTACACCTCCCTCCCCCCCACACCACTCTCACAGCCTGGATTCATGTAATAAACAACAATTTACCCTGCAAAAATGTTATTTATACCAATAGGGGGTGTTTGGGCAAATATTACAAAATCTGGGACAGATGGCTACAGACTCCATTGACTTGTATCTCGAATTGATAACTTAGACTCCTACTCCCTCCATTGTATAAATGAACACTTAGGTTGTCCTCGATATATCACCTAGTCTAATTGTGATATTGCTTCTTTAATAAGATATACTGTTCATTGTGGCTCTGCCTCTCACCTGAGAGGCCCACCTGTGTGTCAATGTTATTATTTTCTGTTATTTTTCTTGCTGTGTCGCATTGTGAATTGGTGTTGCTGCATAAATCAATGTCCTCAATGTGTCCTTTGCTATTGCGTTTTATGTTAAAATCTATTATGCTACTTATACCTATATGTTGTATTTTGTACGAAACTCAATAAAGCTTGGTTTGTTAAAAAAAAAAAACTGTGTGGTAGTGATTTAAAATGATGTGGTCCACATTCAGATCATTACCTTTTTTTGTCATACAGAATTATTATTCACAGTTAAAAGGTTTTCATTTCCTGAGTATTTTTTAAAAAGTCCCTTTAGTAACCAAAACTTCCATGTCTTCCATAGAAGGGTCGGGTTGTGGGAAATGATGTCCCACAGGTGCACAGTAATCCTCTTCTTTATGTTCTATGATTGTGTCTATAAAGATTCATTCTTTTTATATAACAACTGTCCTGTCTCACCAATGTATGATCCATGCTTGCACTGAATGAAGAGCATCCCATTACTGGAGGCCAAGCTGTATGATCCTGTAATACTGAAGGCTCATTTTGTTTGAGTGACAATGATCAATCCATTTATGTGGCTGCACAGTTTGCAACATTTGCAGCACTTATTGTTGCCAGGTTTTGTTCCCTTTGTTGAGTCCTCAGAATGAAGTTTCCTGCTGAGTAATTGATGTCTGTGGTTGGGTGGTTGCCTGAAGGTCAGCACTGGGGGTTGTTGGAATATTCCTTTCAGGGTTCTGTCCTCTGCTATGATGGGTTTCATCTCTTTCATTATCTCTCTCATCCCTTCTAGTGCTGGATTGTATGTGATTTCTAGAGGTACACGGCTATTTGTTTTCTTCTCTTTGTATTGTAGGAGATTTTCTCTTTGGGTCTCCAAGGCAGCATTTATGTTTTTACTGATAGTCTTGTTACTGTAACCTTTCCTAATGAAAGGATTCTGCTAGAACTCCTAGATGTCTATTTCTGTCTTCTGGTTCATAGCATATGCTGGTATCCAGACTAAAGAAGAAGGTAGACATGTGCACTGCAGAAAAATTCATTTTTTTAGTTTTTATTTTATTATTTTTTATTTCGTTATTTGGATCATTCAGGTATGATCAAAATTCATTATTTTGAATAAATACATACATTTGTAAAAATTAGAATTTGGTATGTTCCATTAAAATAAATGTGTTACTCGTTATTTCGGTAATTTGTTAATTTGGAAAAATTCTAATTTCGGTACGTTCCATTCATATAGATGCGGCATTCGTTATTTCGTAAATTTCACTAACAGGCAGCCAAATTTAAATTATACCTATAATTTAATAGTTTATAACTATTATTATAGTTTTTATTATTATTGTTATCATATTATTATTAATAAATAATGATAATAATAATATTTAAAAAATGATAATAATGGTTAATAAACGTAATAATTTAATTATAATAGAAATTATCCAAATGTTTTTGTTCTTTCAGATTTTCAAGTTTTCAGATTTTCCTTCTTATTTTCGGATTTTCGTTGTTTCCAATTTTCAAATGTTCAAATTTCAGATGTTCATTCTTTTGAATTTTCGTTCTTTTCGAAAAAAAAAAATTTGGAAAAATTTGTCAAACGGTTTTTGTTAATTTGGATGTTTCCAAATGAACAAATATGCTGCATTTTTATGAAAAATGAATTTGGAAGGAAACAAATTGCAAATGTCTAGAAGAAGGGCCACATTCTGGAGTGGTTCATGTGTTTCCACCAAGGTATGCATTTTACATAATTTTAGACACCAGAAGCTTAGCTTACTTACACTATTATATCTGTAGTTTTGTTCTTGAATAGTTCATATAGTTCTATATTATCTTAGGTCCCACGGGGTCGATGCTCCGAGGAATGTCTTCCAGGGTTCAGAAAATCCATAAGAGAAGGATATCACCCATGTTGTTATAATTGTGCTCCATGTTCAGAAGGAGAAATATCAAACCATTCTGGTAAGCTTTATATTTCTTTAAGAAGAAACTGATATTGGATTAGAAAATGAAAACTTTCAAAGTCCTTTAAAGTGATTCTGTAACCACGTTACACTTTGCAGGCTGAACATCTCCCTAAATTATATGAAATTAATGATTACTGATGGTGCCTTTCTGCTGTTTTTTGGGGAAAGATTGCAACACTTTTCTTCTACCTCTGACCCTTCTGGGAGTGTTGAAGGCTTTCTCAAGCAAGCAATGGAAATCAGCTTCCTCCTACTGTCTGCCTGAGAAAGCCTCTAACAGTTTTGCACTTATCAAATAGCAATGGTCTGGAAAATGATTACACAGAAGAGGCCACAACTGTCAAATAGTTGCATTCTCGGTATGTCATGCCTAATGTTATTTTCACTTTTTTTACTCTACAGACAGTAAAAGCTGCAAGAAGTGTCCTGAAAATGAATGGCCTAACAAAGCTAAAACTATTTGCATTGACAAGGTCAATGAGTATTTATCATATGAAGAGGATATTCTAGTTTTATTTTTTTCTGTATCTTCAGTCTTATTTGCTACAACATCTCTCTTTATACTTGGACTATATTTTTGGTTTCGGAGCTCTCCCATAGTCAGAGCCAATAACCGGAACCTCAGCTTCATTCTGCTCCTCTCCCTCATACTGAGCTTCCTTTCTGTATTTCTGTTCCTTGGCCGTCCTGTGGATGTTACCTGTAAGCTACAACAAGTCTCTTTTGGAATCCCCTTCACCATAGCAGCGTCTTCTATCCTAGCCAAAACCATCATGGTCTTCATTGCTTTTAAAGCCACCAGACCTGGAAGCTCTTGTAGAAAATGGGTGGGAGTCAAACTTCCCAATACAGTCATGTTATTCTGTTCATCCATGCAGGTTATGAATTGCATTCTCTGGTTGTCCATCTCTCCACCATTTCAGGAGTATGACATGGGCTCCTTTCCTGGGAAGATCATCATTCAGTGTAATGAAGGGTCGGTTATTGGGTTCTACTTTATGTTGGGTTATATGGGGTTTCTGGCAGCTGTGAGTTTTGTTCTGGCTTTCATGGTCAATGTAAATATCGTTAGAAAAGGGGTCGTAACAAAGGAAACATAAGTCAAGTCCAAACTTTTCATTTTACATCTCAAATCCTCTTTTTTATGTGTTATTATAAGGTCGTGACCTCCAGTCATACCGCTTATAGAGGTGTCGGTGGTACATAAAGGGAGACCACGAGTCTATCCGGCCCTAGTACCGTTAGGTCTGTGACGTCTTGTGGTCGTACGACTTCCACTACATGAACCGGAGTAATTTTGACAGGCCATTACAGGAGTGGTACTTTCGGTCTTGTTTTGAGTGTCGACGGTCTTTGGGGTATATTGGGTTGTATTTCATCTTGGGTTATTGGCTGGGAAGTAATGTG
>BLSH010254521.1:82298-95480 GCA_018402905.1 Glandirana rugosa
GGCTAGCGGTCTGACCTCCAGTTCGAGAGGCGCGGAGAAGGATAATATTTCAAGGAATAACGCGAGGACTCAGACGCGTTCCCAGAGGACGTCGTAGAACAATAAAAAGAGGTTTTTACACCGCTAAAGGACACGCCGGCCCTACCGTGAAAGGCCCTACCTCTGTCCGTCCTTACACCCTACCATCGGCTCTAAGCGGGTTTTGCCTCTGACGAACCACCGTCTTACCCACCTTAACAACATCCGCTTGAGCCGATTACCATTGTTCCTCTGGGTCAGTAGAACCCTTATCCTTCTCATCGTTGCCTCTATAACGAGGTCCCAGACCCGGAAAGTGCCATCCCGGCCGCACAGGAAATCGCCACATTTTTGGAGAAAAATAACAAGATGCTGCAGGAGACCCTTGCGCAGACTCAGGAGCGCAATAAGGAACTTTATAATAGGAAGAGGCGCGGAGAGCTTGACCTCCAGTCTGGCGATCGGGTCTGGTTGGCGACCACTAACCTGCGACTGTCCTGTCCATCCAAAAAGCTGGGGCCAAAATTTATTGGACCTTTTCCAATTAAAAAGAGGATCAACAAGGTGGCCTATGAACTTGACCTGCCATCATCGCTCAAGATACACCCAGTATTCCATGTACACCTCCTAAAGCCAGTGGCCAAGGACCTGTTTCCTGGACGAAGGTCGGCTCCACCTGGACCGGTGGTAATAGATGGGGAGGAGGAATTTGAGGTGGAATCAATCCTCGATTGCAGAAAAAGAGCTGGAGGAATACAGTTTCTGGTAAAGTGGAGAGGGTATGGCCCCGAGGAGAACTCGTGGGAGCCGGAAAGCAATTTTCATGCCCAGGGGATGGTCAGAACTTTTTGGAGGAACAATCCAGCCAAGTGCGCCCAGATGGGCATCCGGAGGCTGCCCCTTGGGGGGGGGGCAATGTCAGGAAAAGACTGTTCCCTAGCCTTTCCGCGGTGGTGCGCGGGCGCCCGTGCGCGCACCCGCGTGCGCGCGCACGCGCCGGAAACGGCGCCTGGCGGCTCTATTTCAATCTGCAGAGCCTGGTGGCCAGTGCTGTCCGCTCTACAGCGTTTCCTACACCAGCGACCCCCCGGTGACTACTTCTGCGTGACTTCCTGTTCCTGTGACCCCGGCTTATCCCTCGGACCTGTTGATATCTGCCTGCATCTGACCCCGGCTTGTCTACGACCACCCGCTTGCCTGCTCCTCCTGTACTTCCGTTGCCAGCACGTTACCGACCCTGCCTGAACCCGACCATCCGTTTGCCTGATCCCGTTGTACCGCACCGCCTGCCAGTTGCCAACTCGGACTGTACCACTATTCTCCCGTCTTGCACGAGCTACCTTGGACTTCTCCTTACCACCTGAAGATTGTCCAGCCCTCGTGCCCCCCTGTGCTCCAGAGCTCCCTGTTCCCACTATCAGGGGTTCTCGAACCAGGGCCGCAAGAGAGGTTGCCCCCGCATAAGCCAGACTCTACCACCAGGTACGTGACAGCCGACTTCTGGGGTTCGCAGTCAGGTGGATTGCCCGCATTTCCGACCGGTGGGTGCGGGAAGTGGTGTCTTCCGGGTACAGGATAGAGTTCAGCACTCTACCCCCAGACAGGTTCTTCCCATCAAACTTGAGACTCCCGCAGGGGCGTCGAGAAGCTCTCTTAGGGGCTGTTCAGACACTGTCCGAACAAGGGGTGATTGTGCCGGTACCTCAGTTGGAAAGGTTTCGCGGCTTCTACTCAAACCTCTTTGTGGTGCCCAAAAAGGGTGGGGTCAGGCCAGCTCTGGATCTAAAAGCGCTAAATCACTTTGTGAAAGCGCAGAAATTCAGGATGGAATCTGTCCGCTTGTTCGTGGCCGCCCTTCACCAAGGGGACTTCATGGCGTCTCTGGATATCAGGGACACGTATCTGCATGTCCCCATTTGTCTCCGGCATCAGCGCTTCCTGCGCTTTGCGGTAGGAGACCTACATTACCAATTTGTGGCACTCCCCTTCGGTCTGGCCTCGGCTTCTCGGGTCTTCACCAAGCTGTTGGCTCCGGAGCTGGCCTTATTGAGGCAGAGGGGTATTGCTGTGGTAGCATACCTCGACGATCTGCTCCTGCGAGCGGAGTCTGCCTCGGCTCTGGAGGACAATGTTGCTATCATCATGGCCTCGTTGAGAGACTTAGGCTGGCTGATCAACCTGCAGAAGTCGACATTGACCCCGTACTTTTGACTGGAATATTTGGGTCTAATACTGGAGCAGGCGAAGGTGTTCTTACCTCTGGCCAAGTTGCTGACACTACAAGCAGCGGTGCGAACTCTGCTGTCACGTCAGTGGTCCTCCTTACGGTTCTGTTGGGGAAGTTGGGGAAGTCGTTTCTCCCCCTGAATTGGTCAATAGTCACGACGGACACCAGCCTATCGGGCTGGGGAGGGGTCCTGGGTCAGTTGTCTGCTCAGGGCCGTTGGTCGACGCAGGAATCTCGCCTTCCGATAAATGTGCTGGAGCTGAGGACAATCAGGCTCTGTTTCGGCTGGTCGGCAAGGCTGCGCGGCCTCCCAGTTCGGGTTCAGTCGGACAATGCAACGGCGGTGGTGTACGTGAACCATCAGGGTGGAACAAGGAGCTGGGCAGCAGCTGCGGAAGCGGCTCACATTCTGAGATGGGCAGAACTTCACGTGCCGGCAATCTCCGCCATTTACATTCCGGGCGTAGAAAACTGGCAGGCGGACTTTCTCAGTCGCCAGACACTGGATCAGGGGGAATGGTCCCTACATCCAGAGGTGTTCCGCCAGATTTGCCACAGGTGGGGCACGCCAGACGTGGACCTAATGGAGTCCAGGTTCAATCACAAGGTGCAGACTTTCGTGTGCTGAACAAGGGATCCGTTGGTGGCTGCCACGGACGCATTAGTAGCACCTTGGGGTCGGTACCGGCTCCTGTATGCCTTCCCTCCCCTCAAGCTTCTACCACGACTACTGCACAGGATAGAAGCGGAGGGGATCCCGACAATCCTGGTGGCTCCGGATTGGCCTCGGCGCCCTTGGTACGCCGACGTGGTGCGGATGGTAACAGATGTTCCCTGGCGGCTCCCGCTTTGCGAAGATCTCCTGTCACAGGGACCCATCCTGCACCCTGCTTTACCCTCGCTGGCTTTGATGGCTTGGCTATTGAGTCCCAGGTGCTGAGGGATAGGGGTGTCTCTGACTCCGTGATCCCTACCATGCTTAAGGCGTGCAAGTGTACTTCGCACAAGATTTATCATCGCACCTCTTTCGCTGTATCTTGGGTGCTGGCTTTCTTGCAGCAAGGCTTGGATAACAAATTGGCTTTGAGTACACTCAAGGGTCAGATTTCGGCTCTGGCAATCTTTTTTCAACGTCCTTTAGCGATGCATTCTTTGATATGTACATTTGTACAGGGTGTACGCCATGTGGCTCCTTAGGTACGGTCGCCTTTGGCACCGTAGGATTTGAATTTGGTACTTTCTGTACTGCAGAAACCACCATATGAGAAGATCAGGGATATTCCCTTACAATTGCTGTCACAAAAGGTGGCTTTTTTGGTAGCCATTACATCCGCTAGGTGGGTGTCTGAGTTGGCGGCTTTGTCATGTAGGTCTCCCTACTTGGTCCTTCATAAGAATAAGGCGGTGTTGCGCCCTTCTCCTTCGTTCTTACCGAAAGTGGTTTCCTCTTTTCACATTAATGAGGATATTGTTCTCCCTTCATTATGTCCGCACCCATCACATCCCAAGGAGATTGACTTACATTCTTTGGATGTCGTGAGGGCTTTGCGGGTGTATTTGACGGCTACAGCTTCTTTTCGGAAGTCTGATGCGCTGTTTGTACTGACAGAAGGGCTGCAAAAGGGTTTGTCGGCCTCGTCGGCTATAGTTCCCCGTTGGATCAGACAGACTGTGACCCATGCGTATACGGTTCGGGGCCAAGAACCCCCTTTTCCGGTCACAGCTCATTCCACCAGGGCGATTAGCACTTCCTGGGCCTTCAGACACCAAGCCTCAGTGTCTCAGGTGTGCAAGGCGGCTACTTGGGCCTCGGTGCACACTTTTGTTAAGTTTTACAAAGTTGATGTGTCAGCATCCGCGGATGCTGCTTTTGGCCGCAAAGTTTTGCAGGAGGCGATGTAGGCACGGCTGGCGCCTCCTGAGAGGATTATGTTGGGTACAGTTGTTATTGTTTACCCACCCCTCTTGAATGACACAGCTTTGAGACATCCTCACTTGTCAATGAGAAGGCTGCGTCTGTAAGTGAACGTAAGAGAAAATAGGATTTTTTGACTTACCGTAAAATCCTTTTCTCTGAGTTCACTGACAGACGCAGCACGCACCCCTCTGTGTTGCGTTTGTATGGCTTGTTAAGAACTAATATGCTATGCAGAGCTGGGGGGTTATATGCTGGAGTGAGGATGGCCCCCTGGGAGAAGTCAGCTTGCCTTTTTTTCTTTTTTGCCTAGTCTACTCCTAGTAGGATGTGCATAAACCCCACTATTCCTCCCACTGACACCTATGATGGAGCACTATTCCTCCCACTGACACCAATGATGGGGCACTATGCCTGCCACTGACACCTATGATGGAGCACTATTCCTCCCACTGACACCTATGATGGAGCACTATTTCTCCCACTGACACCAATGATGGGGCACTATGCCTGCCACTGACACCTATGATGGAGCACTATTCCTCCCACTGACACCTATGATGGAGCACTATTCCTCCCACAGACACCAATGATGGGGCACTATTCCTCCTCCCACTAACCATTGGCATCAGGTGTATTTTTCCTTCCACTGATGAACAGGTGAAGTTTGGGGACCCCAGCTCTGACCACACCATTCCCCATACAGAAAGCCCAAGCACCGGAAGAGAGTTGTTTCCCGTTGTGTGGCTTTGCTGATCCCCGGCACTCTGCGGCTCTGCAGACAATGGATAGGGATGATTCAAGGCTGGAATTCTGCATTTCTCTACTCTGTCCCTGGAGAAGAATCATCATGTCACAAACAGACGTCTCCGCACATCTTCCCGGGAGGAGCCCCCCGCTTAATCCTCTGCCGGGAGGAAACATGAAGATTTCATTTAGAAAATCTCTGAATTTCTGCAGAGCAGATAATGAATCTGATTCATATTTTCTTCTGATGAGCGGAGATCTGCCATCACCCCGCCATCGGCCCACATTCAGGTCTGCAGCCTTCCCGTCCTCTCTGGTCTGCTGGTGTCCTTCTTGTGGCTTTCACCATTGATTGATATTAATGGGTCATATCTAAATTGCTTGAAGGTGATAGAGACTACCCCAGGCGGGGGCTGATGCCAGGACGCCAGTGCTGGGAGTTTTAGCCCCGGAACAAGTGGGTATCTTAAAGCTCCGCTAACATTATCATTAACACTAAAGTCCCCGATGGTTAAAGCCGAAGTGTAATCTCCTTATATTGTGCCTTCCCTGGTTATTCCTTCCCTTCTCATCAACATTTTTAAATAAAACCTTTCTGTGTTCATTACACACCTTATTTTCGATTGAGTGTTATTACCTTCTGGGTCTCCTTGCTGTTCTATGCAATGCAGGCAGATCATGGCTGGTGGGAGGAGCAGTCTCTTCCCGAAAACATTACAGCACCCAAGCCCTGCTGCTGCCTGTGTCAGCGTGCCCCTGCCAGGGAAGTCAATGGTGCCAAGTTCCGGAACTTGTTCCATCACTGGGCTTCACTCTGGGACATAGCTTTGATTCACTGGGATTTTCAGCAAAATCCGAGATGGTCCTGGCAAATCCGGAATGGTTGGCATATATGCTTTGACGGGTAGGTGTCAGCAGCGGCGGCTGGTGAGTGAGGGGCGCTGGGGCGCCGCCTCCCCGCCGGCAAAAGAAGAAAAAAAAAAAAGGCAGGAGAAGGTGATGTTATATGCTGATGACACTCTTCTCCTGCTGGGGGACACCGATAACTCCCTACGAACTGCTATGGACACCATAGTGGAGTTTGGAGCCTATTCGGGCCTACGGATAAATTGGACAAAATCTGCTCTGCTGCTGCTGGTTGGGATTGGGTCCCAGGTGGTGGCGGCATCATGCCCAATTCCCTTAACACCCTCCTTTAAATATGTGGGGATCCAGATTACACGCAACATTTGGGAATTCTGCCAAGGCAACATATACCCTCTCCTTCAGAGGTTTAGGGACAAAGTTAAAACTTGGCACTCTCTGCGTATATCTATAGCGGGCAGAGTGAACCCGCTATAGATAGATGGTCCTGATGCCGCAGTTGCTGTACTTCCTTCACAATACCCTAGTGGTGATACCATTGAAGATATTTAGAATTGTAAACTCAATTTTTAGGACATTGATATGGAGGGAAGGTACCCCGAAAGCTAAATTGGAGTACCTGCAGAGACCTAGGGACAGGGCTGGCTCTCCCTGATCCGTGGTTGTACTATCTTGCTGCTCAGCTGCAACACCTGGTGGGGGTCGTGGGGGAGGGAGATGGGACGACATCCTCTACGGTGGTGATGAAACACACGGTCCATAGGAACTCAATTATGGAGGCTCTGGAGGCGCAAGCCTTCGGCCTACCGCACAAGCGGTACCCCACTTACAACCTTTTACAGAAAGTGTGGAATAAAGTCAAATACTTACAGGGGGTGACAGGCTTTACAAACTACAGCCCAATATGGGACAACAATTCCTACTTGGAACTGGCCAAACTGCAGTCGGGCCCTAGGTGGAAGAGGTATGGAGTAACCCACCTCAAGCATATCTTCCAAAACGGAGCTCTCTTACCATTCTCAGATATACAAGCCAGATTTAAGGTACCCTCAAGCATGGGTTTTAGCTACATACAGCTGAGACATGCTGTGCATGCTCAGACGGGTTCATCGGAGTGCCCTGCTGTTTGACCTTGTCGGAGAGGCCGCCTCATCTAAAGGCTTTATTTCCCAGAGCTATTCCATAATTCTACAGTCCGGTATGGGGCGGCACCCTCTGGCAACGTTGGAGCGATGGGAACGAGACGTGGGACCCATGGATGGGGATCAATGGGAGGAGGCCTTCCAGTTGGTGACTGTGTGCTCCCTGAACACGTCCCAAGGGTTAACACAGCTCTATATCCTTTTGAGGGTATACTACACCCCCAGCAGGTTGTTCCGGATGGGATTGAAATCCGAGGTATCATGTACTAGATGCAAGAGAGATCATGGTGATCTGGTTCACCTTCTATGGCGATGCCCGAAACTTCGCCACTACTGGGCTAGCGTAGTACAACGGATCAATACAATATATTCAGTGAGTCTCCCGCTGGAACCAAGGGCATGCTTACTAGGGGTACTGGAGGAGTATGGCTGGGAAGCAGGCACAAACAAATCCATTAATAGAATGATGTTTCAGGCACGTAAATTAATTATGATTCACTGGACGGACGAGGACCCACCTACAGTGAAAGAATGAACTGCCAGAGTGGGGGATCAGCTCCGCCTGGTGAAGCTGGTGTACCAACACAGAGGGAACCCTCACAAATTTGAGAAGATCTGGGCGCCGTGGCTGGATGTACCGGGGCTAGCACCGGTGGATCTGGTCATGGGCCGCCTATTGTATAGGTAATGGAGAGCCCAGGTTCGCTTGAGTGATAGTAATCTAGATGGGAAGAAGCTGGTTCTGTATAATACTACTCCTAAGATAGTTTGGTAGAGAATGAGGATGTCAGAGCAACGTTTATTTGATGCTGACGGAAATATCTATGTATGATATGTGCTGACAATGTGTAATGCTATACACGTATCTATGTGCTTGTTGTTACAATAAGGCTCCATGCACACTGTATCTCAAAAACGACCGTTTTTGGTAGTTTTGGCGTTTTTTTTAACAGCCCAAAAACGCCACTTTATTTTATCCTATGTGTCCATGCACACATGGTCGTTTATTGTCTTTTATCAGCAGTGGCGTTTTTGGGCTGTTATCTGAACGCCCTGAATTGGCGTTCAAAAGTCGTTCTCCTGACCACAAAAAACGCCAGACGCAGGTAAACGCCGCTAAACGCCGGTATATCGGCGTCTCGCGTTTTTTGCAGTCAATGGAAGCCAATGAAGTAAAAAAAAAAAAGCTAAAAAAACGCCGCTAAACGCTGCTTACAAAACACTGCAAATAGAACGTTTTGTGAGCAGCGTCTCCTACCCGACGCTGAGACAGCCCTATAGTGTCCAGTGTGCATGGAGCCTAAAACTTTTGTTGGATTAAAAAAAAAAAAATAAAAGATTAAGATTAAAAACCTGTGTAATGTGGTTTTTATTTTACACTTTTTTATCAGGTGAATGGGTAGGGGTACATTCACATAGGGTGGGGGGCTGGCATCTGGGGGCCCCCCGCCCGCAGACCCCGACAACCACCAGCCAGGGTTGTTGGGAAGAGGCCCTTGTCCTCATCAACGTGGGACAAGGTGCTTTGGGGTGGGCGGGGAAGCGCAGAGCCCCCTTGCCCCAAAGCACCCATACTCCCCACCCATGTTGAGGGCATGCGGCCTGGTATGGTGCAGGGGGGGGGGGCTCTCGCTCATCCCCACCCCTTTTTTTGGCCTGCTGGGCTGTGTGCTTGGATAAGGGGCTGGTATGCTCCTGGAGGGGGACCCCATGCCGTTTTTTTTTTTTTTAATTTGGCGTGGAGTTCACCTTCGAGATCCCCAGAGCACAAGTCACATGCCAAAGTCGGATCAGTGAAGACAATGATCCGACTTTGATCCGACTTCAATGCCTTTCAATGGGCTGAAGTAGGATCAAAGTCGGACAAAAGTAGTACAGGAACCTTTTTCAAAGTCGGCCCGACTTTGAAAAACACAAGTCGGACCAGTTGAGACGGCTCTCATAGGGAATCATTGTTTTTGTGACGTAATGCGACTTGTGCTCCTCATGTCGGTCCGAACATCGGACTAGTGTGAACCCAGCCTTATAGACCCCAGACCTCTCCATAAAGAGTGCCTGTCACATGCTTTGTGCCGTCACAAAGGTTGTGATAGCAATAAAAGTGGTAAAAAAAAAAAACATAACGCAACAGTGTAAAAAATATAAATAAAAAATGAATGAATGATTTAAAAAATAAGGTAAAGCGCTGCTGCCCCCCCCATACTAGAACCCAAAGGAGAACGTGCACATCGGTCCCACATTCATGCAAACACCGTGAACATCAGATCAAGGGCAGTAATTCTATCACCAGACCTCCTCTGTACATCTAAAGTGGTAACCTGTTAAGGCTTTTTAAAGCGTAGCCTATGGATAGTAAATATTACCTTGTTGTTGCCATGGCATGGGAGGGCGCAATTTTTAAGCGTGGCATGTTTGGTATCCATTTACTCAGCGTAGCATCATCTTTTATATTTTACAAAAAAAAAATGGGTTTTGTATTGTGTTTTTTTGCATTATAATTCAAAAAGTGTATTTTTTTCCCCAAAAAATTGCAGCACAAATGCCATGTGACATAAAACATTGCAACACACACCCATCAATTTATTCTATAGGGCCTCTGCTTTAAAAAAAAGATATATATAATGTTTGGGGTTCCTAACTAATTTTCTAGCAAAAAATACTGTAAACTGAAAATGACAGAAAAGGCCTGGAGCTGAAGTGGATATTTTACCGAAAAATTGGGTATTATTTTGTGTCTGTGCGCACCAAAATGTGAATGTGTTTTTCACTGAAAATCTGTGTTTTTATTAACAGTAGCACAAGATAGAAAAATTGCAGCTGCCACTATTTTATTCTCCAGGGTATGTGGTACAAAGAGAGGTGGATCTCAGGAGTCGCCGTGGTACAAAGAGAGGTGGATCTCAGGAGTCACTGTGGTACAAAGAGAGGTGGATCTCAGGAGTCGCCATGTTACAAAGAGAGGTGGATCTCAGGAGTCGCCGTGGTACAAAGAGGTGGATCTCAGGAGTCGCAGTGGTACAAAGAGGTGGATCTCAGGAGTCGCCGTGGTACAAAGAGGTGGATCTCAGGAGACGCCGTGGTACAAAGAGGTGGATCTCAGGAGTCACAGTGGTACAAAGAGGTGGATCTCAGGAGTCGCCGTGGTACAAAGAGGTGGATCTCAGGAGACGCCGTGGTACAAAGAGGTGGATCTCAGGAGACGCTGTGGTACAAAGAGGTGGATCTCAGGAGTCGCCGTGGTACAAAGAGGAGGATCTCAGGAGTCGCAGTGGTACAAAGAGGTGGATCTAAGGAGTTTCCGTGGTATAAAGAGGTGGATCTCAGGAGTCGCCGTGGTACAAAGAGGTGCTTTAAAAAATATATATATAATGTTTGGGGTTCCTAACTAATTTTCTAGCAAAAAATACTGTAAACTGAAAATGACAGAAAAGGCCTGGAGCTGAAGTGGATATTTTACCGAAAAATTGGGTATTATTTTGTGTCTATGCGGACCAAAATGTGAATGTGTTTTTCACTGAAAATCTGTGTTTGATTAACAGTAGCACAAGATAGAAAAATTGCAGCTGCCACTATTTTATTCTCCAGGGTATGTGGTACAAAGAGAGGTGGATCTCAGGAGTCGCCGTGGTACAAAGAGAGGTGGATCTCAGGAGAAGCCGTGGTACAAAGAGAGGTGGATCTCAGGAGTCACCGTGGTACAAAGAGAGGTGGATCTCAGGAGTCACCGTGGTACAAAGAGAGGTGGATCTCAGGAGTCACCGTGGTACAAAGAGAGGTGGATCTCAGGAGTCGCTGTGGTACAAAGAGAGGTGGATCTCAGGAGTCGCCATGGTACAAAGAGAGGTGGATCTCAGGAGTCGCTGTGGTACAAAGAGAGGTGGATCTCAGGAGTCGCTGTGGTACAAAGAGAGGTGGATCTCAGGAGTCGCCGTGGTACAAAGAGGTGGATCTCAGGAGTCGCCATGGTACAAAGAGGTGGATCTAAGGAGTCGCCGTGGTACAAAGAGGTGGATCTCAGGAGGCGCCGTGGTACAAAGAGGAGGATCTCAGGAGTCGCCGTGGTATAAAGAGGTGGATCTCAGGAGGCTCCGTGGTACAAAGAGGTGGATCTCAGGAGGCGCCGTGGTACAAAGAGGTGGATCTCAGGAGTCGCCGTGGTACAAAGAGGTGGATCTAAGGAGTCACTGTGGTACAAAGAGGTGGATCTAAGGAGTCGCCGTGGTACAAAGAGGTAGATCTCAGGAGTTGCGGTGGTACAAGAGGAGGATCTCAGGAGTCGCCGTAGTACAAAGAGGTGGATCTAAGGAGTCGCCGTAGTACAAAGAGGTGGATCTCAGGAGTTGCGGTGGTACAAAGAGGAGGATCTCAGGAGTTGCTGTGGTACAAAGAGGTGGATCTCAGGAGTTGCTGTGGTACAAAGAGGTGGATCTCAGGAGTTGCTGTGGTACAAAGAGGTGGATCTCAGGAGTTGCGGTGGTACAAAGAGGTGGATCTCAGGAGTTGCCGCGGTACAAAGAGGTGGATCTCAGGAGTTGCGGTGGTACAAAGAGGTGGATCTCAGGAGTTGCCGCGGTACAAAGAGGTGGATCTCAGGAGTTGCGGTGGTACAAAGAGGTGGATCTCAGGAGTTGCCGCGGTACAAAGAGGTGGATCTCAGGAGTCGCCGTGGTATAAAGAGGTGGATCTCAGGAGTCGCCGTGGTATAAAGAGGTGGATCTCAGGAGTTGCCGCGGTACAAAGAGGTGGATCTCAGGAGTCGCCATGGTATAAAGAGGTGGATCTCAGGGGTCGCCGTGGTACAAGGCATGGCACATATGTGCAGTCCCATCGGCGGGCGGTGGGTTTGTCCGGGGGTCATTCTCTACGTTGTCGCCTCCCGGGTTCGTCTTCTCACTTGAGGATGAGATGACGGCGCTCAGCCATGCAGCCGCCTCCTCGCCGCTCTCACCATGCTGAACACGTGGCGGCACCGACTCTCTGAATATTACTTGTCAGTCATCCACATCCTACCAGCGAGTCCTCATTACAGATACAAATTAAAGGAGCGCAGTGTGCTAACTGCAAATCAATGTCGATCCCATTTCATTTTCCTGATGAAAATAACAAATCCATCTCATACAAACAGACGCACGCCGCTCCCCCCCCCACACCCCCGCCCCGCTCACCACAAATCTATCCAACACGGACAAGATGGATGGCAGTTGGAGCGATTAACACGCGAGGAGAGACACGGGACAAAGTGCTTATCGAGCGCTTCATTATGACAGGGGAAGGGATTAAAGGAAACCTGTCCTGAAACAAAAACAAGACCTGCCTATCCTGAAAATGCCACTTGCTTGGCTTTCTGCACTTTCTGACCTTGAACAAGCATGCAGCCAGTGAAGTCAGGGTGGAGTTCTAGGTCTTGTTTGAGATCAGTGACTTATTAAAGCCTTTGGGTCTTCCTGGCAGCCAGGCAGTTAGCCTTATCAGGAGAAGAGATCAGACATGCCACGGCCTTTAGTACAAGTTTGGGTACAGTAAGGGCTCTTTCACACTCAATGTGGAGTGTAATGCCATCTGAAGAGTGATCCACATTTGGATCGCTTTTCAAGGGGCACTTGACACACAGTGAGGAGGCATAATAGCGTCTCCTCACTACCTTATTTAACCCCAAAAATCTGCACTACCATGCTGCAATCAAGTACATTGATAGCAGTGGAAGGAATGGTGCCCCATCATTGGTGTCAGTGGGAGGAATAGTGTCCCATCATTGGTATCAGTGGGAGGAATCGTGCCTCATCACTGCTGTCAGTGGGAGGAATAGTGCCCCATCATTGGTATCGGTGGGAGGAATAGTGTCCCATCATTGGCGTCAGTGGGAGGAATAGTGTCCCATCATTGGTATCAGTGGGAGGAATAGTGCCCCATCATTGGCGTCAGTGGGAGGAATAGTGTTCCATCATTGGTATCAGTGGGAGGAATAGTGCCCCATCATTGGTATCAGTGGGAGGAATAGTGCCTCATCACTGCTGTCAGTGGGAGGAATAGTGTTCCATCATTGGTATCAGTGGGAGGAATAGTGCCTCATCACTGCTGTCAGTGGGAGGAATAGTGTCCCATCATTAGCATCAGTGGGAGGAGTAGTGCCCCATCATTGGTATCAATGGGGGGAATAGTGCCCCATCATTGGTATTAGTGGGAGGAATAATGCCCCATCATTGGTATCAGTGGGAGGAATAGTGCCCCATCATTGGTATTAGTGGGAGGAATCATGCCCCATCATTGGT
>BLSH010254521.1:112566-136437 GCA_018402905.1 Glandirana rugosa
AGTGTATACTTTGGCCCACTCCTGCTCATGGGTAGAGTACATTCCCAACCGGTGTCCGATCTCGTCGGAAAGAGTTGGAAAAGTTGTAGCTCCTTGGGAACTTGATTAAGAGACTAGAGCCCCTTGGGGACGAATTTTAATTATTAGATGTTGAGTACTATGTAATCACACTACCAGTTACCCTTCTTACGAGGAATGTGAACACCAGTAACCCTTCTTAATGGGGGAATGTCTATCGATTTTTCTAGTTACCACAGTAACCCTTAAATAGACTCTCCAGTTTTAACTGGTAACGAATTGGTGAACGGCTGGCGGCTAGCCGTTAACTGCCGCCGTTTCACCGAGCAAGGGCGTTTAGCGGCAGTATGCTGCCGCCGACGCCCTTGCACATATCACTCGCGCGCGCGCGGCGGCCTCCGCGCGGGCGCGCGAGTGACACAGGTCCCCCCCGGTCCCTCGCCCACGCCGCGCTCACTATACACGTTCCCGCAGCCGCCGTCGTATGACGGCGATTTGCGGGAACGAGCCACTTTGCCGCCGTCAATTGCCGATCGGCGGTCGGCAAGTGGTTAAGCAATGGTCAATTTTGACCTCTCAGATAAATTCCCAATGACACCATTGATCTTTTTAGCTATCTGTAAGGGGGTAATTCTTCCCAATGACCACAAGTGTAAGGAGCATTCTTCCCATTGACCATCACACTAATGTATCATGAGTTGTAGATTATTAATTTTAAGCAGGGGTTCCCCGAGATCAGAGAATTAGTTCAAGGGTTCCTCGATGTTGAAAAGGTTGAGAAAGGCTGCTCTAGCCTGTGGCCAACCCTTACATGAGATGGGTACTCGTCCTCACCCGGTTTCATATGTGAAATGCATATTCCATGTAAAGGATCCCGCATTCCCTTCCCCACATCCCACCAACCCCCGACACTCGATTTCACAAGCTGCACCAGCGAGATTGAAGTTGCAACCTACTGTTTCTCTCAGAGAAATGCAAATATGCAAATAGCCCTGAGAGGATGTAAAGTTTCAAAGCTGGAAGTGGAAGCTAAAGCTCCATTAACACAATACGAGACGGCAGCCAGGAAATCGAGAACGCCGCTGCCCAGGAATACAAATTAACTTAAAAGACGAGCGAGGAGACTAAGAGGCCCCCATGATGGATATTGCCGAACAGCGGCCACGACAAGACCAGAGATTCCACTGAAAAGCTACTTTGCATCTGTTTAAAGTATCACGAAATGAGCTGAAAGGCCGTAAAAGGCAATAAATGGGAAATGCAGATAAACTCGACGTTTGGATTTTTATCAGCGAGGCCGCAGGAAACATGACGAAGCAGCGAGACAATCTAACGCACGCCGCGTCCTCTGGTTCTTTTGAATGCAAAAATTACTTTTCTATTAATTGAAATTGTATTTTTTTCTCCAAGCTGAGCAGAGACACTAGGAGGGACTTTATAGAATCTGAGAGCAAACACAGCCCAGTGTGAGTCTGTACTTATATTAGCTGGGCTTGGAGGCTCCCGGCTTCTGCTCACGGCTGATTAGCCAGAAATACGATTAAAATTTCAAGGAACGGAGGAAGCCGGCTTTAATTAATACTTTGTATCGTTTTACTCCCGAGGATTCTTTTTATTTCAGATGTGTTAAATTATTCGCGTTTAATGTTAAAATTCAATTTGGACGGGGAGATGTGCTGACCTGGGCGATGGTGCGGCTTCTTATAATATAATGAAGTGTATGCGGAATTCATTAATACGCAGAATGGCGGTTTAATCCCGGGGTTTTAATTTCATTTCTTTTTCTTCTTGTTGGTCATTCTAATAATTTATAATTCAGTCGGTAGAGAATTTAATAACGAGGTTAGGCGGAGTGCAATGATCGGTCTTTAATTACTCAGTTAGGCGGTCGGGAGGAAACCGAAGTCTAATCTGTCTCTGTGATGTCGTTATTGGTGAAATGCCACGTCGCTGAACTCGGACCGATGGCTTATTTATTATTTAGGCCCGGAAGGTCATAATTATTCTGAAATCTAAGCTGAGATGTTCTCGGTACTATTTTCAAAAAGGTCTAAATGTCTGTAATGTAAATCCACCGTCAATCACAATGTCCGGAGACATCGATGACGCATCAATCATGAGATCTGCCGCCATGACGGCCCGCTGCCCGATTGTGTAAAAAAAAAATGTCTGCTTCCCGATGGAAAATAATGCTCTGAAATTAAAACTCATCTTTTATAAAAAAAAAATATGAAGTCCAGCAAAAAAAAAAAAAAGCGACGAGTTTTGGCTTCAGGTCCAACTTAGCCTGTTTGCATTTTGGCAAAGCGCCAAACTGGCCCAGTTTTCCAGTTTAAATTCCCAACTGTTGCTTGTAAAAAAAAAGTATCCAGGATCTGTCAGTTAGCGGTGGTAGCCCTGGACAATTTGTTTTTTATTATTACAGGCGGTCCCCGGGTTACAAACAAGATAGGGACTGTAGGTTTGTTCATAAGTCGAATTTGTTTGTAAGTCGGACCAGGTACATTTTTTAAGTGTAGCTTCAGCCAAAACAAATATTTTTAAGCTCTTTGGATAGCATAGGGAAGGGGTAACACCCCTGGAATGTTTATTTTGCTGTCTATGTTTCTGTTCAGAAGATTTCACCTCACTTCCTGTCCCAATGATAATTGGATTTTGAAAATTTTGGGTTGTTGTGGAAACAAGGATTGGTGATAAAGCATCAGTGGAGACACCTTTTCCCCATAATAACTCTTACAGGAGTGAATTTCCCTTCCTAGGGGGAGATTTCCTCTCACTTCCTGTTGTCTCCCTCCGTTTGTAAGTAGGAGTCGTTTGTAAGTCGGATGTTCATAACTAGGGGACTGCCTGTATATTATTATACAGGATTTATATAGCGCCGGCAGTTTGCGCAGCGCTTTACAATATTAGGGCAGTCAGTACAATTACAATACAATACAATACAGGAGGAATCAGAGGGCCCTGCTCGTTAGAGCTTACAGTCTAGGAGGGAGGGTCAGGTGATACGAAAGGGCAATAACTGTGGGGGATGAGCTGATGGAGAAAATAAAAAGTGCAGTTGTTAGGTGGCGACAGGATAGGCTTTCCCTGAAGAGAAAAGTTTTCAGGGATCGCATGAAAGTGGATAGATTTGGTGACAGTCTGAGATTGGGGTAGGGAATTCCAGAGGATGGGAGAGGCTCGGGAAAAGTCTTGTAGGCGAATATGAGAGGAGGTGATGAGGGAGCTGGAGAGCAGGAGGTCTTGGGAGGAATGAAGAGATCGATTTGGTTGGTATTATGAGACCAGGCTGGTGATGTAGCTGGGGGCAGAGTTGTGGATGGCTTTGTAACTTATTGTTAGTATTTTGAATTTAATTCATTGGGCGAGTGGCAGCAAATAGAGGGATTGGCAGAGAATGGTAGGAGACGCTGAGCGGTTTGTAAGGTGGATGAGTCTGGCAGCGGCATTCATGATGGACTGAAGGGGGGATAGTCTATTTAAAGGTAGGCCAATGAGGAGGGAGTTGCAGTAGTCGAGATGAGAGATGACCAGGGAGTGAATCAGGAGCTTTGTGGTTTCATTTATTAGAAAAGGACATATTTTAGAGATGTTGCAGAGGTTGAGGCGGCAACATCAGCGGCAAACCAGCTGGGGATCCTGGATGATGGTATTGACCACATATGATCATGAATCATATTGGCCTTACCCATCAACCATTGATGATTTGTTTACAAACCAGCTGGGGATCCTCTGTGATGTCATTTGCCAAATATGGCCAAGACCATACCTGTTCAATGACCTCACCCAGCATCCCTGGATGATTTGTTTGAAAACCAGTTGGGGGTCCTGGGTGACGTTATTGACCAGATACGGTAATGACCAGATTTGGTCAATGACCTCAGCCAGCAGCCTTGGACAATTTGTTTATAAACCAGCGGAAGACCCTGGGTGATGGTATCGACCAAATATGATCATGAATATATTTGGCCAATGACCTTACCTAGCAACCTTGGATGATTTGTTTACAAACCAGCTGGGGATCCTGGGTGATGTCATTTACCAAATATGGTCAAGACTATACTTGTTCAATGACCCCACCCAGCAGCCCTGGATGATTTGTTGGAAAACTAGCCAGGGGTCCTGGGTGATGTTATTAACCAGATACGATAATGACCATATTTGGTCAATGACCTCACCCAGCAGCCTTGGGCAATTTGTTTACAAACCAGCAGGGGACCCTGGACGATTTTTTGATCAAATATGGTCAAGACTATATTTGGTCAGAGACTTCACCCAGCAGCCCTGGACAATTTGTTTACAAACCAGCTGGGGATCATCGGTGGCATAATTGACCACACATGGTCAAGAGCATATTTGGTCAACGACCTCACCCAGCAGCCTTGGATGGTTTGCTTACAAACAGGCGCCAGCTAGAGATCTGCAATTTCTACAGCAATAGTGTGGAAGGTGATATCATTGGGAGACTTATCAGAATCTGGAAGGCCACGTATATCAGCTTGCCTAAGAGATTGAGTATGGGTACATTAGTACCCTTTATTACACATTCGTAAAAATAAATAAAGATGAGCACGCTGTGAAAAAGTCCTTTAATGTAAAAAAAAAACTCCAACAATCCATCACCAATCACATTGCCCATGATGGCCTGCTGCCACAATGACCAGCCACCCAACGACGTTGCCATTCTGCCACATCATCCAACAAGAACGACCCACCACGCTACTGCCACAAAATGTCAGGTTCTTGGACTGAGCCGGTAGGGACGCACGTTTTTTGAGCTGATCACAGCTCTATGTGTATTTGTCCTGGAACACTACCCAGGACCCACACACTGCAGATAACTTATCGACACCTGGTTTCTCTACAGAGTTACCTACAAAGTATACATCGTAACCCCAACGGGATACTCATCAATGTGATGGGTATCTATACAGCATACCTAACCCCACTGGCACCGGCCATCATAGCCACCTTAAAAGACACCCTCATACAGATGTACCTACGGTTCTTTGACCTACATGTCCTCCACTTCGTTTCCTGGGTAATTCCCTTCATAGGACCTTACCAGTGTTAAAACCTCTTAGGTGGCTTATTCTTAGACGCAATTCTACCTATCTACAATCCATCAGTGTGTATCCCAGTAGGTCCATTTGAAATTTGGTCCTGAGAAGCTTGGACGTACCCCTACATGTTTTTATGGATATCTGTCTCTTGCCTTCCAAATGCTGGAGCCAGACAGCACCTACCCCCGTTATTTGTCCTGAGGAAGCTCTCGGAAGCGAAACACGTCGACAGACCAATGTGGAGGCTACCCACAGAGTTCCTTACGTTCCCTACATAAAAGCTACATTTCTCAAGGGTCCTTGACCCTTGAGTAATCCCACCATACCAAAACACATTTATTCCTGAGCGTTCCCAGATGTCCGGGGGTGCCATTAAAATGAAGGTTCCGTTCACAGCATGCAGGCGCGACAGAGTGCATGACAAACGCAGGAAAGAAGTCCCTGACCCTTTTCCAAAATCCTGCTGCACCAAACTGCCCGGTCCTTCAGCACCATGTGGCTTGGCATGTGGGAAGAGGCACGTGTTATCAGGTGAGTGTCCCATAATATTCTATGCCACCACCATGCGTCTGATAAAGGGCAGCACGTTTCTCTGCGTGGTGGGAAAACTTGGAATTTTGCTCACATTACCGACACGCTACTGGACATGTGCATGCCGAAAAATTATTTTTTCGTTTTATTTGTTTTTGTTTTTTTTTTTCCTTTTTGTATCATTCATTATGATCGAAATTCGTTATTTCAAATAAATTTGGGAATTCTGAAAAATTCGAATTCGGTAAGTTCCATTCGTATAGATGCGGTATTCGTTCTTTTGAAAATTCGTAAATTCTGATAAATTCGTATTCCTTACATTCACTAACAGGCAGACAAATTTGACAGGAAATTCCAATAACTAACTCATTTAATAGTTTAACTATAATTATAGTTTTTATTATTATTTAATATTAATAAATAATAATAATAATAAAAAAACTATAATAATGGTTAATAATTCATTACGTTCACTAACAGCCAAATTTGAAAGGAAATTCCAATATCTACCTATAATATTAAATAAAGTTTATAACTATTATTATAGATATCATTATTAATAATAACAATAATAAATAATAGTAATAATAATTAAAAAAAAAACTATAATAATTAATAAAAATAACAAACTTAAAGTGGAGTTCCACCCTGTTACAAGTCAGTAGCTACCAAAAGTGTAGCTCGTCTCCCCCTCCCCTCGGCGGCGCTGACATCTTAAGTGTGGGCTGTGCATGCGCGAGTCGCGCTGGGGCTTGTGAATGGCTGGCGTATCTTCTGGGACCTGTGAGGTGTCCCAGAAGATTGCCGAGGGGGAGGGGGGAAGGTGAACTTCCTTCCGGCTCGTTGGCGTCCAGAGAGGAAGTGGACCTGGGACCCTGTGAAAACGGTCTCTGGTCACCCCCCAAAAAATTACATGCCAATTGTGGCATGTCGGGGGGGGTCACCTTCCCTTAAAGCGGAAGTTCCACTTATTTAATTACAAAAGAAATTATCCGAATATTTCTTGTTCTTTAGGATTTTCAAATTTTCGTTCTTATTTTCGGATTTTCATTCTTATTTTCAGATTTTCGTTATTTTGAATTTTCGGATTTTCGTTTTTATTTTCAGATTCTTTTGAATCTTTGGATTTTTGTTCTTACTTTTGGATTTTCATTCTTATTTTTGGATTTTTGTTCTTATTTTCTGATTGAATTTTTAGATTTTCGTTCTCATTTTAGGATTTTCGTTCTTTTGAAATTTTGGATTTTCATTCTTATTTTCATTCTTATTTTCGGATTTTCGTTCTTATTTTTGCATTGTCGTTGTTTCGGATTTTCGGATTTTTGTTGTTTTGGATTTTCACTCTTCAAAAATTTGTTTTCAGAAAAATTTGTGAAACAATTTTTCGTTATTCAGATGTTTCCGAATTAACGAATATTCCAAATTTTGATGAAAAACTAATTCGGAACAAAACAAATTGCACATGTCTACCAGCTACCCTTATATTTGCTTAGCCACTTGCCAACCGCCTAACGCATATTTACTGTGGGAGGTCGGATCTATTGCACGAAATCTGTATGATTCCATGTAATAGCCACTGTAGGGGGCGTGCGCCGCTGGAAGCGCTATCGTACGCTGATTGAACACAGGGGATGCCAATCAGCGGGTCCGGTGGACCCAATGTCCGCCGGCCGCCCGCAATCAATCCCCGGAGAGGCAGAACAGCGATCTGCCTATGAAAAACAAGTCAGATCACCATTCTGGCAGGGGAGAACATGGAGATCTTGTGTTCCTGCGAAGCAGGAACACCGATCTCTCTCTTCACCCAGTAACAGTAACTCCCACACAGTTAGCAAGCACCAGCTAGGCACACACTTAACCCTTTGATCGCCCTTGATGTTAACATTTTCCCAGCTAGTGTCATTAGTACAGTGACAGTTCATATTTTTAGCACTGATCACAGATAATGTCACTGGTTACCAAAAGTGTCAGTTAGGCGTCCGATTTGTCCCATATTCCATAGTTTATAGACGCTATAACTTTTGCGAAGACCAATCAAGATACGCTTATTGGGATTTATTTTTGCCAAAAATATGTAGCAGAATACATATTGGAATAAACTGATGAAGAAATTACATTTTTTTACATTTTTTTATTTTTTGTAGCAGAAAGAAAAAATATTGTTTTTTTTTTTTTTTAAATTGTCGCTCTTTTTTTGTTTATAGTGCAAAAAATAAAAACCGCAGAGGTGATCAAATACCACCAAAAGAAAGCTCTATTTGTGGGGAAAAAATGGTCATCAATTTTATTTGGGTACAATGCCGCACGATCGCGTAATTGTCAGTTAAATTAACGCAGTGCCGTATCGCAAAAAATGGCCTGGTTGTTAATGGGGTAAAACCACCTGGGGCTGAAGTGGTTTGTTTTCAGGTCTTTTTATTTCTTAATGTTTTCTATAGTTATTTCAATGTAAATTGCTTGAAATATCTGAATAAAAGAAGTTTTGATACGAAAATGTAAACAATTTCTTAAAAAAAAGATACTTTTTTTCATACATAAGTTATTAGTGAAGAGCGGTACTATATTATAGAGTGTCAATTAAAATTTAGCAAAATTTAAAAAAATGCAAATTTAAATACGAAAAAGATACATAATTTATTTTAAAAAAATGATATATAATTTATAAAATTTAAAATGTAATAGAAAATGTGGATATATATGCGAATTAGTGTTTGTGTGATTGATTATACACTATATTACCAAAAGTATTGGGACACCTGCCTTTACACACACATGAACTTTAATGGCATCCCAGTCTTAGTCCATAGGGTTCAATATTGAGTTGGCCCTCCCTTTGCAGCTATAACAGCTTCACCTCTTTTGGGAAGGCTGTCCACAAGGTTTAGGAGTGTCTATGGGAACGATTGACCATTCTTCCAGAGGTCAGGCACTGATGTTGGACGAGATATAAAAGTGTATAACAGTAACTTCACCCCAGCCCAGAGCTGCAGCGGCTTTATCTCCCTGCTAGGCTGAGGCTTCCGGGTATTGGTGGAGATTGATTGATTAGCTTAGTTGGCATAACAACGGGGCGGGCACGTCCTCCGATGCCACCTGCTGTGATGGCAATTAGATGCAATCCCTGCACTTCGCCCTATGTGTAATGCGCATGTGTGAGATCGGGAGGTGTAATGCGCATGCACGAGATCGGGAGGTGTAATGCGCATGCACGAGATCGGGAGGTGTAATGCGCGAGATCGGGAGGTGTAATGCGCATGCGCGAGATCAGGAGGTGTAATGCGCATGCGCGAGATCTGGAGGTGTAATGCACATGCACGAGATCGGGAGGTGTAATGCGCATGCGCGAGATCGGGAGGTGTAATGCTGGATAGCCAGCAGCACCTTATCCCAGAACACAGTCCTAGTGGGCTTCACATGCCCACAATCAAGATGGAAGCGCTCAGCAGGGAGAAGGCAAAAAAAAAAAACATGTAATAGAACGGCTTTTTTCCCCCACAAATAGAGCTTTCTTTTGGTGGTATTTGATCCCCTCTGCGGTTTTTATTTTTTGCGCTATAAACAAAAAAAAGAGCGACAATTTTGCAAAAAAAAAACAAAACAATATTTTTTACTTTTTGCTATAATACATATCCAAAAAATATATATATAAAAAAGTATTCATCAGTTTAGGCCAATATATATTCTTATATTTGTGGTTAAAAAAAAAAATCGCAATCGGCGTATATTGATTGGTTTGTGCAAAAGTTGCCGCTATTACAAAGCATGACAATTCATTTATGGCGTTTCTTACATTTTTTTTTTTACTGGTAATAGCAGCAATCTGTGATTTTTATCGGGACTGGGACATTGCGGCGGACAGATTGGACATTTTTGACACTTTTTTGGGACCATTGATCTTTATACAGCGATCAGAGCTAAAAATATTCACTGATTACTGTATAAATGTCACTGGCAGAGAAAGGGTTTACCTGTAGGGGGCGATCAAGGGGTTAACTGTGTTCCCTCAATGTGTTCTAACTGTGTGGGGGATGGGCTGGCAGGGACATGACAGATCTAATAGATCCCGAATACAGGGATCGGTAGATCACTGGCATGCCACCTGTCAGAATGGGGAACCGCCGTGTTTACATTGGCGATTCCCTGTTCTTCCTCTCTAACAGGCGATTACGGGTCGCTGGTGGACATGGAGTAACTACACTCGGCACACCCACCTGCTACTTGCGCTTGTGCGAATCGCCGTTTATAAACGGCGATTCGCACTATCGTGCCACTTTGCTGCAGTAGAAACACTTTACGCGGTCAGCAAGTGGTTAACAGTGAAAGGGAAAAAAAAAATTACAATCCTATATATCGTGTTTCCCTGAAAAAAAGCCCGGGTCTTATATTAATTTTGGCGACAAAAGACACAGTAGGGCTTATTTTCAGGGTAGGTCTTATCCTGCCATGTGCTTTCTTCTCTCCCCCTCTCCCTCCCTGCCTGTCAGGAATCCCCTGTGTAAAAGTGCTTGTAAAATATTAGAATCCACTCCATTACAGCATCACATACTGCAAACTGTGTATGTTTCCGCAATCCATCCATGCCACATACCTTCTTATAGCGCCGCTGGGCGCGCCCGTGACCCGACGGAGCTCTGCAGAGGGAGGGGGGCCCGAGATCCCCCGCTGACAACTTGGAGAAGGGGAGATCAGCTGAGCGCCGCTCGCCGCCTGCTTAACCCGCCGGACCTCTCCTCCGTGCGACACTCTAAATAAAATCAATGTCCTTTTTCCCCCCAAAAATAGAGATTTCTTTTGGTGATCACCTATGCGGGTTTTATTTTTTGCGCTATTAAAAAAAGCAACAATTTTGAAAAACAAAACAATATTTTATTACTTTCTGCTAAAAAACACATCCAATAAAAAATATGTAAAAAAATCTAATTTATTCACCAATTTGTATTCTGCTACATATTTTTTAGTAAAAAAAACAAAACCCAATAAGTGTATATTGATTGGTTTGCGCAAAAGCTATAGCATCTACAAACTATGACATAGGTTTATATAATTTTTTTTTTTACTAGTAATGGCGGTGATCAGCGCTTACTAGCGGGACTGCGACATTGCGGCAGACAAATTTGACACCAAGTGACACTTTTTTGGGAACCAGTGACACCAATACAGTTATCAGTGCTAAAAAATCTGCACTGTCACTGTACTAATGACACAGACAGGGAAGGGGTTAACATCGGAGGGTTAAATGTGTCCCTAGGGAGTGCTTTCTAACTGTGTGGGAGGTGCCTTAACTGTAAGAGGACAGAGATCTATGTTCCTGCTTAGTGAAACACACGATTTGTGCCCTCTCCTGTCACAGAACGGGGATCTGCCTTGTTGACATCGGCAAACTGCCGTTCTGTCTGCTTTGGGAACGATCGGCGGGTCCTGGTGGACATTGTGTCCGCCGGACCCGCTGATTGGCTCCCGCCGTGTCCAATCACAGCAGGAGCTGGCCGCCGGCGACGCACATGCCGCAGACCCGGAAGAGCGAAATCTCGCACAGGTACGTGATTTCGCCAGGGGACCCGCCGCTGCCTTGCAGTATATGTATGTGAGGCCAGGGGCGGCCCTACCATGGGTCCCAGTGGGTCCATTGGACCCAGGCAGCACTTTGAGAGGGGCAGCAAAATGAACCACGGCCAACTCTCCTTCTCTTCTATTTACCCAGCAAATTGACAGGCAAGAATTTTTTTACAGCAGTTTTGTGTCATGATGACAACTGCCCCCCAGGCCACTCCACCTACCCCTATACTACCCTAGCTTACCCCTATACTACCCTAGCCTGTCCATATACTACCCTACCCTGTCTATATACTACCCTAGCCTGCCCCTATACTACCCTAGCCTGCCCCTATACCATCCTAGCCTGTCCATATACTACCCTAGCCTGTCTATATACTACCTTAGCCTGTCTATATACTACCCTAGCCTGTCTTTATACTACCCTAGCCTGTCTATATACTATCCTAGCCTGTCTATATACTACCCTAGCCTGCCCCTATACTACCCTAGCCTGCCCCTATACTGCCCTAGCCTGTCTATATACTACCCTAGCCTGTCTATATACTACCCTAGCCTGTCCATATACTACCCTAGCCTGTCCATATACTACCCTAGCCTGTCTATGATATAAAATAATGGTGTGGGGGGCCTTTTGGTGGGCGTAATTTTTTTGGGGAGAGGGGCAGCATTTCATTCTTGGACCCAGGCAGCACAATGCCTTGGGCCAGCCCTGTGTGAGGCGGTTAGCAAGGGGTTAAACTGTCTTTCGCAACCTCACCTTAGTAGCAGAGTTTGGCTTTTCCTCACCCACTTTCTAGCCTCCCACACAGCTGTTTCTGTTTCAGTTAATAACTGTGTTTCAACCTACATATGACATTGATGATCATTAGCACCTGTTTGGTTTAATGGGTTAATCATACACCTGACTCTAATCCTACAAAATCCCTGACTTTGTGCAAGTGTACAAAGTGTGCGAGTGTAAGAACGGATGCTGGTTTGAAGCCAAAGGGTGGTCACACCAAATATTGATTTGATTTCGATTTTTCTTCTGTTTGCTGACTTTTGCATTTGCATAAATTGATAAAAACAATTAAATATATATTTCTGAAAGCATTCTTTACTTTGCAGCAATTTTTCACACCTGCCTAAAACATTTGCACAGCACTCTATGTGACTGTGTGATTGATTAGATGTTATTGGGGATAATTTATACATTTAAAATTATGAACATTGTGATACAGCAAGATTTACAAACAGATATAAAAATGTATACAATTTAAAAATATTTAGCTATACAAACCTTATTTTGTGTGATTGCATATATTATGAAACAGCGGTTTTAGAGTTTTAATTCCCCCACAATGTAGACAAAAACAGGAAATTTTGCCATTTTCACAAACTGAATTGCGCTCAACGGGGAAGGCGAAATGATGGCGGTTTTTAAAGTGCGATAAGCTTTAAATTGAGGATTACAGCTGCGTCCTCCAAGTGTTAAAGTGGGGAAAAAAATGCCCCTCGTTAGCCTCATTATTCTATGATTTTTTTTTTTTTACCACAGAAAGAAAGCACAGACCAAAAAAAAAAAAATTAAATAGATAGTACACAAATAATGATAAAATCCACAAAAATAAATGTAAAAAATCTAATAGAATATAATATATATAATAGAATATATAATTAAAAAAATAAAATAAACTGCCCTAAATATACCATTAATGAGCAGAATTAAAGGCAGAAGATTTTTTTTACCTTAACTGCTTGCCGACCAGCTGCCGCTGCGGCAGGTTGGCATGTCTGGGCAAATCTCCGTCATGGAGACGTCGGCCACTTTAAGAGCTATAGGGGGCGCCGGAGCTGATACGCGTGGCCGGCGCCCGCGATGTCCGGCAGCAACCCACGATCGCTCCACAGAGAGACAAAACGGGGATCTGTCAATGTAAGCAGGCAGATCTTCGTTCTGTCAGGGAAGTAAAGAGAGATCTGCTGGTCCAAGTAATCCGGAACAGCGATCTCTCTCTACTCCAGTGGTTCTCAACTCCGGTCCTCGGGACCCACTAACAGGCCAGGTTTGCAGGATAACTGAAATGCATCACAGGGGATATCAGTGATTGCAGTATTCTAGTCTGCATCTCCCCAAGGTAATACTGAAAATCTGGCCTGTTAGTGGGTCCTGAGGACCGGAGTTGAGAACCACTGCTCTACTCCCTGTCAGTCCACTCACCCCCACAGTTAGAAAGCACCTCCCTAGGGAACACTTAACCCCTTGATCGCCCCCTAGTGTTAACCCCTTCCCTGCCAGTGACATTTATACAATAATCAGTGTATTTTTTAGCGCTGATCGCTGTAAAAGGCTGGATTCACACCGATGCATTTTTAGAGCTTTCTTCATTTTGCAGATTTGCACTGCAGTCCATTTATCATGGTTTCCTATGAAACGTGTTGTGTAGTGAAAATCTACAAAATGCAAAAAGCACTAAAAATGCATAGGTGTGAATCCAGCCTAAATGTCACCGGTCCCAAAAAAGTGTCAAAAGTGTCCGATCTGTCCGCCGCAATATCGCAGTCCCGCTAAAAAAATCGCAAATCGCCGCCATTATTAGTAAAAAAAATAATAATAAAAATGCCATAAATCTATCCCCTATTTTGTAGACGCGATAACTTTTACGCAAACCAATCAATATACACTTATTGCAATTTTTTTTTACCAAAAATATGTAGAAGAATATATATTGGCCTAAATTGGTGAATAAATTTGATTTGTTTACATATTTTTATTGGATATGTTTCTTTAGCAGAAAGTGAAAAAATATTGTTTTGTTTTTCAAAATTGTTGCTTTTTTTTTTTAATAGCGCAATATGTAGAAGAATATATATCGGCCTAAACTGATGAAGAAATTTGTTTCTTTTTACTTTTTTTTGTTTTGGATATTTATTATAGCAAAAAGTAAAAAATATTGTTTTTTTTTTTCAAAATGATCGCTCTTTTTTTTGTTTATAGCGCAAAAAAAAACAACAACAACAAAAAAAAAACAGAGGGGATCAAATTCCACCAAAAGAAAGCTCTATTTGTGGGAAAAAAAGGACACAAATTTTCTTTGGGTGCAGCGTCGCACGACCGCGCAATTCTCAGTTAAAGCCACGCACTGCCGAATCGCAAAAAATGGCCTGGTTATTTAAGAGGAGGTCCGCCGCCCACCACCACCCCTTTAAAAATTAAAAGTCAGCAGCTACAAAAAGTGTAGCTGCTGACTTTTAACAATCGGACACTCATCTGTCCCACGCTCCAGCGATGCGGTCACCCAAGAGCTCGCTCTTCTCCCCCTCCCCTCGGCGGCACCTGCATCACAAGTGTGGGCGCCCGGCTTTGGCTTCGAAGCCGGGCGCGCACTGCGCATGTGCGAGTCATGCTGGCGTATCTTCTGGGACCTGTGACGCGTCCCAGAAGATTGCCGAGAGGGAGGGGGGGTGAACTTCCTTCTGGTTCCGCACCAGCAGAAGAAGTGGACCTGGGACACTGTGAAAACAGGATCCCTGCCCCCCCCCCCCAAACAAAATGACATGCCAATTGTGGGATGGAACTCTGCTTTAACTTTAGGACACTTACCTGTCCTGGAGTCCAACAATATCGGCATCACCACCGATCTTCGGATCGGCTGGCTGAGTGCTGCCGCTGCCATTGAGAGTAAGGGAACCTTTCGGCTTTATGCCGGGTCCCTACTGCGCATGCGCGAGCCGCTGCTGCGCTTTCGAAGGAGGAGGGGGCCAGGTTGCTCCCGGATGCTGGGGAAAAGGTATCCTCTCCCCCCTCCCCTGAAAGATGCCAAATGTGACACCTGAGGGGGGCATCCAACGCACTTTTGGGTGGAACTCCGCTTTAAGGGGGTAAATCCTTCCGGGGCTGAAGTAGTTAAAGGTAAAAAACCTTCTGCATGCAGCGCCCCCCAGCTCCCCTTAGACTTACCTGAGCCTGATGTCGATCCAATTATTGCCATGAGAGCAGCAGCTCTCTCCGCTCTCTTTCTCCTCATTGGACAGAGAGGCAGCATTGACTCCTGCTGCTGTCAATCACAGCCAGTGAGGAGAGAGCGGAGGGTGGGCCTGAGCCTCACTGTGTGTGTCAATGGACACACAGAGCCGGCTCAGGAGCTATAGGGCACTAGACATAGGGGAGGAGCGCCGGCGTGGGACCTGAGAAGAGGAGGAAAACCAACTGCACAGAGGAGGTAAGTATAACAGGTTTTTCTATTTTAACCACTTCAGCCCCGGAAGGATTTCCCACTTTAGGGCCAGAGCACTTTTTGCGATTCGGCGCTTCGTCGCTTTAACTGACAATTGCACGGTCGTGCGACGTTGTACACAAACAAAATTTGCGTCCTTTTTTTCCCACAAATAGAGCTTTCTTTTGGTGGCATTTGATCACCGCTGCGTCATTTCTGATTGACGCTATAAATAAAAAAGAGCGCCAATTTTGCAAAAAAAACAAATTTCTTACTTTTTGCTAAAATACAAATAACAAAAAAAAAAATATATAAAAAAACTAATTTATTCATCAGTTTTGGCCGATTTATATTCTTCCTCGTATTTTTGGTAAAAAAAAAATGGCAATTGGCGTTTATTGATTGTTTTGCGCAAATGTTGCTGCGTATACAAAGCATGAGAATTCATTTATGGCGTTTCTTACTATTTTCTTTTTTACTGGTAATGGTGGCGATCTGTCCGCCGCAATATCGCAGTCCCGCATAAATCACAGATCGCCTCCATTATTAGTATATAAAAAAAAAAATTATCGGCGTATATTGATTGTTTTGCGCAAAATTTGCTGCATTTACGAATGATGAGAATTCATTTCTGGGGTTTTACATAGTTACATAGTTACATAGTTTGTCAGGTTGAAAAAAGACACAAGTCCATCCAGTTCAACCAAAAAAAAAAAAAAAAATGTATATACATATATACACATACAACCAAATAATCCCATATACAATCCTTCACCCACAGTTGATCCAGAGGAAGGCAAAAAACCCCAGTAAAGCATGGATCCAATTTGCTATAACGGGGGAAAAAATTCCTTCCTGATTCCCCGAGAGGCAATCGGATTCACCCTGGATCAACTTTACCTATAAATGTTAGTACCCAGTTATATTATTTACATTAAGGAAAGAATCCAGGCCTTTTTTAAAGCAACCAACCGTGCTGGCCAAAACCACCTCTGGGGGGAGTCTATTCCACATTTTCACAGCTCTTACTGTGAAGAAACCTTTCCGTATTTGTAGATGAAATCTTTTTTCCTCTAGACGTAAAGGGCGCCCCCTTGTCCTTTGTGATGACCTTAAAGTAAATAACTCCACACCAAGTTCACTATATGGACCACTTATATATTTGTACATGTTGATCATATCCCCCCTTAATCTCCTCTTCTCAAGAGAGAATAAATTCAGTTCCTCTAATCTTTCCTCATAGCTGAGCTCCTCCATGCCTCTTATTAGTTTGGTTGCCCTTCTCTGCACTTTCTCCAGTTCCCCGATATCCTTTTTGAGAACTGGTGCCCAAAACTGAACTGCATATTCCAGATGAGGTCTTACTAATGATTTGTACAGGGGGGCAAAATAATGTCTCTATCTCTGGAGTCCATACCTCTCTTAATACAAGAAAGGATTTTGCTTGCTTTGGAAACCGCAGCTTGGCATTGCATGCCATTATTAAGCTTATGATCTACCAGAACCCCCAAATCCTTCTCCACTATGGATTCCCCCAGTTGTACTCCACCTAGTATGTACGATGCATGCATATTCTTAGCCCCCAAGTGCATAACTTTACAAAATTTTTTTTAATTTTTTTTGCTAGTAATGGCGGTGAGCTGCGATTTTTAGTGGAACTGCGACATTGCAGCGGGCAGGTCGGACACTTTTGACACTTTTTTGGGACCATTGCCATTTATACAGCGATCAGTGCTATGAAAATGCATTGATTACTGTGTCAATGTCACTGGCAGGGAAGGGGTTAATACTAGGGGGCGATCAAAGGGTTAACTGTGTTCCCTGTGTGTGTCACTAGCTGTGTGGTGGCGGGGCTGAGTGGGAGAGGAGAGAGATCGCTGCTCCCATATACAGGGAACAGAAGATCACTCTTCTCTCCCCTGTCAGAATGGAGATCCGTTTACATACACAGATCCCCGTTCTGTCACTGCGGGGGAGAGATCGCGGGTAGCCGGCGGACATCGAGTCCTCCCTACCTGCTCCCTGGCTCCCCCGATACCGAATGCTCGATCTCGCTGCCGCAGTCAGGTGACGGCAATTTGCGATATCGAGCCAGACTGCCGCCATCAGATGACGGCGGGCGGTCGTTAAGTGGTTAAAACAAACAAATAACCCCAGAACATTTACAATCACTTTAATTCACATCTATGCATTTTGCTTTTCAGCGTTTTTTCAGCGCTTTTCTCGTTTTTTAACTGCGATTTTGCCACGATTTGCATTTTTTTTTTTTTTGGGTGTGGGGGGGAATGTGGTTGTTAGGCAGATTTAAAAAAAAACAAAAAGCAAATCACTGCAAAATCGCGTCAAAAACACAGCACTTGCATTTTTCTTGCATGCCCCATTGAAGTCTATTACATGCAAAACGCTGCATTTTGCGGGGGGAAAAAAAGTCCCCGGCCCTTTACAAAAACGCAGAGGCACAAAAATGCATTGATGTGAATGTGTTTCATAGGAACCCATGGTAAAAAAATTCCCTGCATTTTTGCAAAACGCATCAAAAAACGCAATTGTGTGAATGGAGCCTAAGTGCGCTTTGCGCATTTTTTGCGTAGAAATCCATTTCCCCCGCCTCACTTTGCTTCTTCATTTGTGTTCTTCATCGGGGAAGGTTGATGCATTGTAACCCATGCTGAGTTTTATGAATACATTTTTTTTTATTATTATGTTATTATTTTTATTATAATATTATTTAATTAAATATTATAATATAAAGATTTATATTATTTTATTAATACATTGTTTCATTTTTTTTTAATGGTTCATGATAATAATTTGATCTCCATTTAGCTGAGCATTCATGGATGCAGGGATAATAGATCTGCCTTCACTATAGGTACGTTATTGTGACTCCTCGCCACCACTCAGTGTGGCGCTGGCAGTTACAGCCTCATGCACATAGGGAGAAGCTGGCAGCCATGTAAATGTTGTGCTATGCTGTAGGCATGTAAAAGTTTCTATAAAGTTTTCATGTATGCAAGCGTACAGCATAATTGTGCACTGTAAGTCGCTAGATGGCTGTAACCCTTCGTTGCTAGGATGCAGTCTGCTCCCCGAGGAAGCATCTAGCATTACATGTTGCTAGGGTGCAGACGGCTATTGCCTCCTTGTTCTGTTTCAAATGTCGCTTTATACATTGACACGCACTATATTGTCAAAAGTATTGGGACGCCCGCCTTTACAAGCACATGAACTTTAATGGCATCCCAGTCTTAAGCTCCGTACACACGGGACGACGATCGCATTCAACAGGTCGTACTCACGACCGTTGTATGCGATATCGATCGTTCGTATGCGCGATTTGAACAGTCGAACATACGACGGTCGTACAAGGGATTGTATGGGCAGACTAGAAAACTTGGTCGTACCAACAAGCTCTCATACGACCGTTGTATCGTGTGTACAGAGCAGTTGGTACAAAGTTGTATTGCGCAAAACACGCATGCTCAGAAGTCAGGAATGGCCGGATGCTAATTACATGCACCTGAACGTTCTTTCCCCGGACGTACGATTGTGTAGTGCAGTCAGTATGCTGCATACAACAGCCAACATACGATTCAACACGGTCGTACGTGCAATCGTCGTCCCGTGTGTACAAGGCTTCAGTCTGTAGGGTTCAATATTGAGTTGGCCCTCCCTTTGCAGCTATAACAGCTTCACCTTTTCTGGGAAGGCTGTCCACAAGGTTTAGGAGTATCTATGGCAGTGGTTCTCAACTCCTGTCCTCGGGACCCACTAACAGGCCAGGTTTGCAGGATAACTGAAATACATCACAGGTGATATCATTTGCTGCTCAGTGATTGCAGCATTCTAGTCTGCATCTCCCCAAGGTAATACTTAAAATCTGGCCTGTTGGTGGGTCCTGAGGACCGGAGTTGAGAACCACTGGTCTATGGGAATGTTTGACCGTTCTTCCAGAAGTGCATTTGTGAGGTCAGGCAATGATGATGGAGAGAAGGCCGGGCTCACAGTCTCCACTCTAATTTATCCCAAAGGTGTTCTATGGGGTTGAGGTCAGGACTCTGTGCAGGCCAGTCAAGTTCCTCCACCTCAAACTCCCTCATCCATGTCTTTATGGACCTTGCTTTGTGCAGTCATGTTGGAACAGGAAGGGGCCATCCCCAAACTCTTCCCACAAAGTTGCGAGCATGAAATTGTCCAAAATGTCTTGGTATGCTGACGCCTTAAGAGTTCCCTTCACTGGAACTAAGGGGCCAAACCCAACCCCTGAAAAATGACCCCCCACCATAATCCCCCCCTCCACCAAATGATTTGGACCAGTGCACAAAGCAAGGTCTACAAAGACATGGATGAGTGAGTTTGGGGTGGAGGAACTTGGTTGGCCCGCACAGAGTCCTGACCTCAACCCGATAGAACAGCTTTGGGATGAATTAGAGTGGAGTCTGTGAGCTAGGCCTTTTCATCCAACATCAGTGCCTGACCTCACAAATGCTCTTCTGGAAGAATGGTCAAACATTCCCATAGACACTCCTAAACCTTGTAGACAGCCTTCGCAGAAGAGTTGAAGCTGTTATAGCGGCAAAGGGTGGGCCAACTCAATATTGAACCCTGCGGACTAAGACTGGGATACCATTAAAGCTCATATGCGTGTAAAGGCAGGTGTCCCAATACTTTTGACAATATAGTGTACCTCCTTAGACCCAGTCTGTCTGGACAGTACAGTCACCTGCTTACTTGGCACCATTCACAGGCAGCTTAGCTGTTCATAAAGACACAAATGTTGAATCCAACACAATTTTATTTCCGCTAATTGCAGTACAGAGGATGTTTTTCCAGTGTAAGAAAACAATGACTTTCATAAAACCAGTTTCTGTTAATAACCAACATTGGCTGAGCGGGAATGGAGTCTGCAAGCATGGAGTGGGACTTTATTCAGGTACCAGAAAAAAGTGTATATATACAGTACAGACCAAAAGTTTGGACACACCTTCTCATTCAAAGAGTTTTCTTTATTTTCATGACTATGAAAATTGTAGATTCACACTGAAGGCATCAAAACTTTATCTACATAACAAAAAAGTGTGAAACAACTGAAAATACTGTATGTCATATTCTAGGTTCTTCAAAGTAGCCACCTTTTGCTTTGATTACTGCTTGGCACACTCTTGGCACTCTCTTGATGAGCTTCAAGAGGTGGTCACCTGAAATGGTCTTCCAACAGTCTTGAAGGAGTTCCCAGAGATGCTTAGCACTTGTTGGCCCTTTTGCCTTCACTCTACGGTCCAGCTCACCCCAAACCATCTCGATTGGGTTCAGGTCCGGTGACTGTGGAGGCCAGGTCATCTGGCGCAGCACTCCATCACTCTCCTTCTTGGTCAAATAGCCCCCCTTACACAGCCTGGAGGTGTGTTTGGGGTCATTGTCCTGTTGAAAAATAAATGATGGTCCAACTAAACGCAAACCGGATGGAATAGCATGCCGCTGCAAGATGCTGTGGTAGCCATGCTGGTTCAGTATGCCTTCAATTTTGAATAAATCCCCAACAGTGTCACCAGCAAAGCACCCCCACACCATCACACCTCCTCCTCCATGCTTCACGGTGGGAACCAGGCTTGTAGAGTCCATCCGTTCACCTTTTCTGCGTCGCACAAAGACACGGTGGTTGGAACCAAAGATCTCAAATTTGGACTCATCAGACCAAAGCACAGATTTCCACTGGTCTCATGGGCGTCCGCAGGTAGGGGCAAGTGCCCCCCCCTGGAATCAGGGATCGGATTGGGGGTTCCCCACTGGGTCCTTATCCTCTTGAGCCATGTATACAGTTTATGACAGTCTCCTGTACTATGTCCACAGTTTCTGACCATCTCCTCTAAGATGTCCGCAGTCTCTGACTGTCTCCTGTACTATGTCCGCAGTCTCTGACCGTCTACTGTACTATGTCCGCAGTCTCTGACCGTCTCCTGTACTATGTCTGCAGTCTCTGACTGTCTCCTGTACCATGTCCGCAGTCTCTGACCATCTCTTGTACTATGTCTGCAGTCTCTGACCATCTCTTGTACCATGTCTGCAGTCTCTGACCATCTCCTGTACCATGTCTGCAGTCTCTGAACGTCTCCTGTACCATGTCTGCAGTCTCTGTCCATCTCCTGTACCATGTTTGCAGTCTCTGACCGTCTCCTGTCCCATGTCTGCAGTCTCTGTCCGTCTCCTGTACCATGCTTGCAGTCTCTGACCGTCTCCTGTCCCATGTCTGCAGTCTCTGACCGTCTCCTGTACAATGCTGCAGTCTCTGTCCGTCTCCTGTACCATGTCTGCAATCTCTGACCGTCTCCTGTACCATGTCTGCAGTCTCTGACCGTCTCCTGTACCATGTCTGCAGTCTCTGACCATCTCCTGTACAATGCCTGCAGTCTCTGTCCGTCTCCTGTACCATGTCTGCAGTCTCTGACCGTCTCCTGTACCATGTCTGCAGTCTCTGACCGTGATAATGTGATAATGACATTGTCAAAAAGGGGCAGAGCATGGGTGACCTTAAAATGATGCCCCCCCCCCCCTGAAAAATGTTCTGTGGATGCCCATGACTGGTCTAATGTCCATTCCTTGTGTTCTTTTTGCCTTTCTTTAGCACTGGTTTCCTAGCAGATATTCTGCCATGAAGGCCTGATTCACACAGTCTCCTCTTAACAGTTGTAGAGATGTGTCTGCTGCTAGAACTCTGTGTGCCATTGACCTGGTCTCTAATCTGAGCTGCTGTTAACCTGCGATTTCTGAGGCTGGTGACTCGGATGAACGTATCCTCCGCAGCAGAGGTGACTCTTGGTCTTCCTTTCCTGGGGCGGTCCGCATGTCAGCCAGTTTCTTTGTAGCGCTTGATGGTTTTTGTGACTGCACTTGGGGACACTTTCAAAGTTTTCCCAATTTTTCGGACTGACAGACCTTCATTTCTTAAAGTAATGATGGCCACTCGTTTTTCTTTACTTAGCTGCTTTTTTCTTGCCATAATACAAATTCTAACAGTCTATTCAGTAGGACTATCAGCTGTGTTACACTGACTGAGGGAACATGGAAGAAGTGGGGAGGGTCTAGATAGAATGAACTAACTAGCACTAAACAGAAGCGGAGGACAGAGGAAGATACCAACATCACATAAAAAACACGCTGCAGTGGCCCAAAGCCACCACAATATGTCAGTATACTGCAAAAAAGTATGATAACCTCCTGCAGTTTAATACAAGACATATTAGGTATTGACCAGAGGCGGCTCAGCGGCTGGTGTTTTTTTTTTTGGAGGGGGGGCGGCAAATGATCCACCCATCAGTCCGGTCCGGTCCCAAATGGCACCCACCTGAGTCAGATAGTCAGACGGGTCACAGAGGTCATGGCCGACACACCCGGGCCGGTCAGTCAGTAGGTCGGGGTACCCCATCTCGCGGGCAGCGCTCCAGGAGGTGGGCGGCATTGGCTTCTCTCCAGCTGTTTCCTCACTACCCCTTTGTCTCCTCCTTCCTCCTCCTGGCAGCCAATCCGATCAGATCTCCTTTCGGCCAATTGGGGATGGGTCATTCGCTATTGTCACACAACTGGGTGGGCTTCGGGCACACTGCTCTGCGCCTCAAGCTCACCCTTTTTTTAAGCCAATTAGAGCCTCTAGCATTAATCATGTGCTTCTAATCCCCCCCCCCATTGGAATCCATGTGTCCAGCGCCCGGTATGTAGATCAGGGGGCCAAACACATGGATAGGGGCGGTGCCTGTGCGCCCCTAATGGACAGGTCACCACTGGTATTGACACATATGTCAGTGAGTAATAACTCCCGTGCCTTCCTTAATATAACCTCTAAATCAGTGGTCTCCAAACTGTGGCTCGGGGGCTAGATGCGGCCCTTTGCATGGTTTTATCTGGCCCTTGGATCATTCTTTTTATCCACTGATACCAAAAATGGGACAGGATTCCCTCACTGACACCAATGAAGGGGCACAATTCCTCTCACTGGCATCAATGATGGGGCACTATTCGGTCCACTGACACCAATGATAGGGCACTATACCTCCCACTGACACCAATTACGGGGCACTATTCCTCCCACTACTACCAATGATGGGGCACAATTCCTCCCACTGACACTAATGATGGGGCACAATTCCTCCCACTGACACTAATGGTGGGGCATTATTCCTTCCACTAATACCAATGATGGGGCACAATTCCTCCCACTGACACCAATGATGGGGCGCTATTCCTCCCACGGACACCAAAGATGGGGCACTATTCCTCCCACTGACACCAATGATGGAACACTATTCCTTCCACTGACACTAATGATGGGGCACTATTCCTTCCACTGATACCAATGATGGGGCACTATTCCTCCCACTGACACCAACGATGGGACACTATTCCTCCCACTGACACCAATGATGGGAAACTATTCCTCCCACTAATACCAATGATGGGACACTATTCCTCCCACTGATACCAATGATGGGACACTATTCCTCCCACTGACACCA
>BLSH010254540.1:46565-58982 GCA_018402905.1 Glandirana rugosa
ACACGACCTGCAGTGGATCCGCGGAGGGGAGGGGAACTACGTGGGCCGGCCCTTCACAAACTCGCACGGCGCGAGGCGCAGACAGGGAGCCCGATGTACAATCGGTCCTCTTTCGTTCCCCTCCTGGGGGGCTGCTCTAGTCACTGGCTCCTATAGTCGTCTCACGGCCTCTCTCCTCTAACTTTCTCCGACCGCGCCTTGCTTGCGGCCACGGTAAAGGGAGAGGGATAGATTGCCTCTCTGTTCGAGTAGTGTCAGGTGCGAGGTATGGGGTCCTCGTCGAGCCCCTCCTTTGCCAACTGCTCGCCACCTGCTCGGGGACCTACTTTCTCTTTATTTCCCTTATAGGGTCGATTTCCTCGGACGAACGAGTTTCCTCTAGCCTTATTTTCTCGCCTGTGGTTAGCCGTCATTTCCCCTCCCAACATATCAGCTTAAAACCCAATTCAATCATTCAATAAGTTTGGTGTGTGCTTAGATTTATATCTACCACTCCGCCGATTGGTGTCCGCTCTTTTATTCCGATCTCCTTTGAGCAAGCAGGCTCCTTTAGCTGGGATATTCCCTTTATTTCTCTTTCATCCAGGGGCTCGTCCACCGCTCGTCAACCGTTTCCTCCCCGAGCTGCTCCTGGGGTATGGAGCGTGGACTGTGATGAGCTTGTCTCTCCGTTAGATAGGGAGAGGGAAATGGCACCGGCGTTCGTTCCGCGCCAGCCTCTTTCAATCTCCTCTCTCCGGCACTCTGCTGATATCCTCGGTCACTGATCTCGTCGGGGGGTCCTCCCCTTGCTTTCTCCTGGCTAACATGTAGCCCGAGGGACAGACGCGGAGCGCGGCACGCTCAAACACTTCCCGGCCGGGTGCATCAAGGGGAGGGGAGGCGCCTAGGTGACGTCCAGCACACGTCTACTCTCCTCCCATTCCCAGTTCTGTGTGTCCAGCCGTGTTAAACTTCATTCGTAATTAACAATTCACATTTGTGAAGCGGCAATTGAAATAGCGAAATGCATCTTTTTAATGTCTTTTTAATAGCGAAAGCTTTCGGGTGACACACCAAAAATGAACTTCCTCTTTAGACTCTCCTAGTATGTCACTATGTTTGCCTTTGTCGAACAATAATTTTACTACCGTCAGTACACTAGATAAAATCACGGACAGACGATTTTGGAAAAAGTTAGATGCGCGGTCGTGCGACAATCGCAGAGAGTGTACGAGGCTTTACGCACAAACAGAGCCCACCAGCGTTTCACTGTCACCGCTGCCAGTTCTTCCGTCTTCACCCAGTCTTCCGGGTTTACACTCTCTGACTGTTTGAATAACTAGGCTTCATGGTGACCTCCAGAGTCAGGGAGAGCTGTCATCCATCTTTACAGTGTGGGTTACTAGGCATAGTGGGTGTAGTGCAGGTAGAATGAATTGGGCGCCAGTCACTTTGTGAATGAAAAAAGAGATTTATTAACAGAACTGGGGAGAGAGGGTTAGGGCCTGGACACCCTTAGGCAGATGCAAAACACTTGGCAGACTCTGAGACAAAAATAGGAACAAAAAGACAGCTATACAGTTCAAGGACCTTTAAGCTGGATTGCAGCAAACTGTATCTGTAGACTGCTGTCTCCTAAAGCAACTGAACTTGTAACTTCAGTACAGATCCACACACTTAACTCACAGTGTTCCTGGTTGCAGATCTTCTCTCACATCTCAGTGTCCCACTGTAGATCCTCTCACTGAGCTCCCAGTCTCTCACTAGACTCTTCAGATCCTAGCCACCGCTGGATCTCTTGAGCTCCTCCACAGCTAGCCCACTGTGGCTTTCAAGTATCATGCACACTGTCCCGCTGGGTCTCTGACTTGGCTCTTTAGCTAACCTGCTGGATCCTCTGCACACGTCCACTCAGACAGCCACCCAGATGGCACAGAACCCCAAACACCTGACTCCTCCTGAATATATAGGCTCTCCCAGCAGGCCAAGGGGTCAAAGAAATCCCCTGCCAATTGGCTTAGACAACCTATCCACTCATAGTCTGGGTTCACTATGCCCTTGTCATTCTAATGCCACAGGTGACAATGCCACCCAGTGACAGCAGAGAGAGGTGCGTCAAACCCAGATTTAGGGAAAAGTCAAAAGGGAACTCCTGACAATCAGCCAGGCTGGTTACGACCCAGCAAACTACATTTGTTAGCAACCCTGCCTAACACCAGGGTGCTACAGATACATAGTGGGTTTCTTTAGTAAAGGCAAATAAGCCGTTCAGTTTGTAAGGGAAGTTTCCCCAAAGCTTAGTAAATGTTGTGAAATTTAACTTTGCAAAGAACACTCTATTGTGTTCACGGCAAAAAAAAATATTTTTGCTTGCACGTGAGTTTCACCTCATTCACTCTGGAAAATTCCTTTGTAAAGTGAACAGCCTATTTGCCTTTCATAAAACAACTCCATAGTTTCTGTGATGCTTCTTTCTGCTACAACATTTATCTCCTTACAAGTCAACTGGTCTCGTAGATGAGGAAATCAGGCACATTCAAGAGGAAACCATCTATCCTGAGCTTTGGTTCCATATAGTACAGCTTGACAGCCATCATCCTAATGCATGCATGCACAGTTCACATCTATAGAGGATTATCCAAGGGCTCTACTCACTTAGCACACGTGCACTTTTCTTACTAGCACTATTTCAGCAGCTATGCTAAATTACCTTAATGACACAGCCTTTCAGTGACGCCACTCAATGAAAACAAATCTAAATACCAAAACATTCTTTAAAAAAGGGGGGAACTTTAACACTCCAATTTAATTGAATGAATTCATGAATCTTGGATATATATCCTGTCTAGGCTGGTCTGTTAATCTGTATTTCTGCTTATTTATACCTGCGTTTTTAATATCCCTAGGCAGTGCTGCTGCATTATGTGAGTCAGTCAAAATTGACTTGAACTGCCAACCTCTTTTTGCTCCAGCATTTGGACTAGAAATTGCACAGCAAACCCAGATACATCCTTTTTTATTTAGGCATCTCATACAGCTTTTCTGTGTGTGTCCTGTAGCCTGTTGACTAGTTATAACTAGGGATAAGCAAACCAGGATCAATTTGTGGAAGGTTCAGCAAACCCAGCAGGAGAACAGCAAACCCCAAACTTAGCAGTATACCCTATTAAAGTCTATAGGATAGGAATATTAGAATTTTATCTAGGCTATTTTATGGATAATAGCCAACAAAAAGAAAAAAAAGGCCATGCAGGGACTGGGCATTGTCATGAGAGACATGCGCCAATACAGATAAAACAAACAAAAAAGCTAAAATTGGAAAATTGTGTGTAATTTCCCTCAGTGTTTTAAGCACAGGGTATATTAGAGGTTGTAAACCTCTGAGAAAAAAAACCCTGCAAGACAAAGGTATAATAAGCTGTTATGCATCTCATACTAGCTCATTATGAAATGCTTACCTTAGAATGATGCCCTATATCAGCACTCCGAGTACAGGGCCAACATCTTCCACCAGAGTTAATTCTGGGTTTGCGGCTTTGGCGCTGTGATTGGACGGAGCCACGATGACGTCACTCCCATGCATGCGCACGGGAGCCGCCGGTCACGGCACGGGTCCTGAAGAAACGGCACGAGCAATGATGTCAGCAGCAGGGCATATACTGAATATCTCCTAAACTGTGCAAGTTTAGGAGATACTCACGGTACCTACAGGTAAGCCTTATTATAGGCTTACCTGTAGGTACAAGTGGTGTAACAGAGTTTACAACCACTTTAATACCCCCTATTATTCATACCCACCAAAAAATATGCATCTGCAAACTGGTGAACTATAGCCAGTGTGAAGAATAAAACTTAGTGGTAGAGCTTCATGAACTCTAGCCAGCTTGCATTTTAAGGGGCCCCCTTTCCCCTGGTTTTAATTCAAAAGAAAGTTCCTGTGCATCAGGTTTCCCATCACACAGGATACATAGGAAAGAACAGTCTCTTGGCTACTTTGGTCCTCTCAAGCAGTTTGTCTCCACATAGACAGTAAAAATTCCTGACTGTTTGCACTACTTAGTCTCTTACGCTGGCCATATATTAGTAAAATTTTGTTAGAAATTTTTCATTTTAAGAACATTTTTTAAGCTTTCTTATCCTTAGTGGGGTCAAATCAGAATTTGTTCTCAGTCGCAATGACAAAAAAATTCAAAAGAGCAGGATGGAAATTTTTCTTGAACAAATTTCTATTGGCGAATGTAGTTTTCATTTGGGGAAAGTCTATTCATTCCAAAATCAAATATTAAAGGCAAATTCAATTTTGAAGTACTTTCAAGGAACATTCGTCAAGTTATCAAATGTACTGAGAATTTGTATATTCATTCAAAAATCTACTAGTGCATGGTCAGCTTTTAACTGCATTCACCGCAGGTGATTACTGGCTGTGCAAACAGGCATGAATGGCTGTGGCTGCCGACAGCCTGTCATTGCAATGTACAGGCTTGGGTAAGAAAAAGCAGCTATCCTCTCACAACTGTCAAACCCAGCAGCAGAAATCTACTGATTTGCAATACTCGGTGGATCAAAAGCTTTTGAAACTCACAGAAAATTACCATGTATATGATTGTTTTTAATCCATTATAATCGAATTGTATGATCTCTTTTAAATGTACCAACAACTTTGTAAAGGACAGTGTAAAGGACTGATTAGGATAGACTGCACATATTAGGTGTATAATAAGTATATAGCAATAATGGCTGCTAAAATTCACCGCAACGTTATGTAGGCAAAACAAGGTTTATTGTACATTATTTTAAAAAATCTACTTTTTGTTTCCTGTATCTAGATAACCAGCAAAATAGATTGTAGGTAGGCAGTTAGGACCTCATGTACACCATGAACAGTATAATACACCGCAAATTGCTGGATATAAACAAGTGAGCTAGCACTAGCACTAGGCACACCTTAGTGCTACATAAAGTATCTCACAAAAGTGGGTACACTCTCGAATTTTTGTAAATATTTTATTAAATCTATTCATATGATAACACTGAACAAATGACACTTTGCTACAATATAAAGTAGTGAGTGTACAGCTTGTATAACAGTGTAAATTTGTGCTGTCCCTTCAAAATAACTCAACACACACCCATTAATGTCTAAACCACTGGCAACGAAAGTGAGTACACCCCTGAGTGCAAATGTCCAAATTGGGCCCAAAGTGTCAATATTTTGTGTGGCCACCATTATTTTCCAGCACTGTCTTAACCCTCTTGGGCATGGAGTTCATCAGAACTTCACATGTTGCCACTGGAGTCCTTTTCTACTCCTCCATGAAGACATCATGGAGCTGGTGGATGTTAGAGATCTTGAGCACCTCTGCCTTCCATTTGAGGATGCCCCACAGATGCTCAATAGGGTTTAGGTCTAGAGACATGCTTGGCCAGTCCATCACCTTTACTCTCAGCTTCTTTAGCAAGGCAGTGGTCGTCTTAGAGGTGTGTTTAGGGTTGTTATCATGTTGGAATACTGCCCTGCGGCCCAGTCTCCAAAGGGAGGGGATCATGCTGTGCTCCAGTATGTCACAATACACGTGGCATTCATGGTTCCCTCAATGAACTGTAGCTCCCCGGTGCCGGTAGCACTCATGCAGACCCATGCCATGACACTCCCACCAAATGCTTGACTTTAGGAAAGACACACTTGTCTTTGCACTCCTCACTTGGTTGCCGCCACACACGCTTGACACCATCTGAACCAAATTAGTTTATCTTGGTCTCATCAGACCACAGGACATGGTTCTAGTAATCCATGTCTTCAGTCTACTTGTCTTCAGCAAACTGTTTGCGGGCTTTCTTGTGCATCATCTTTAGAAGAGGCTTCCTTCCGGGAGGACAGCCATGCAGACAAATTTGATGCAGTGTGCAGCATATGGTGTGCTCACCTGACAGGCTGACCCCCCCACCCTTTCAACCTCTGCAGCAATGCTGGCAGCACTCATATGTCTTTTTCACAAGGACAACCTCTGGATATGACGCTGAGCACATGCACTCAACTTCTTTGGTCTACCATGGCGAGGCCTGTTCTGAGTGGAACCTGTACTGTTAAATCGCTGTATGGACTTGGCCACCATGCTGCAGCTCAGTTTCAGGGTCTTGGCAATCTTCTTATAGCCTAGACCATCTTTAGGTAGAATAAGATGACCAGTATGGGAGAGTGAGATTTAACACACCTGCTCAACCTTCACACCTGAGACCTTGTAACACTAACGAGTCACATGACACCGGGGAGGAAAATGGCTAATAGGGCACGATCTGGACATTTTAACTTAGGGGTGTACTCACTTTTGTTGCCAGCGGTTTAGACATTAATGGCTGTGTTTTTAGTTATTTTGAGGGGACAGCAAATATACACTGTTATACAAGCTGTACCCTCACTACTTTATATTGTAGCAAAGTGCCATTTCTTCAGTATTGTTAACCTATAAGGGACTTAGTTTAATTTTTACCTTTTCTTTGGATATGTTACATAACTATACTTAAATTAAACTTAAATCAGTGTGTAATATTAAATATATATATCCAGGCACTTGGCTAGAGACAGAGGGCGATGTAGGAAGCTGTGCTGCAGTGCTCTCTGTGCTCTCAATGGACTTCAGCTGAATGGGTTAACACTACCTCGCCTCCATCCACCAGGGGAAGCTGGCAAGTAGAAGGAGCTCAAGAGATGGTTGGCAGTATTGAATCAGTATTGAAGTTTGAGAAATAAACTTTACTCTGGCAGTTAATGGACTAAAATTCCCAATGCAAGCTGGGTAAAAAGAGAGAGAGAGCGCTGTATTTTCACAGGATGAATACTGAGGGATCTCCTTCCTCTTGGCTGCAAGGAGACCAAGGTGTGCACATCATTGCTCCTGTGTGCACATCAACCTGCTATAAGCCTACGGCCATGTACTGAGGATAAAAGTTGCTCCAGGCATGCTGTGCTCCAGTATGTCACAATACATGTTGGCATTCATGGTTCCCTCAATGAACTGTAGCTCCCCAGTGCTGGTAGCACTCATGCAGCCCCATGCCATGACACTTCCACCAAATGCTTGACTTTAGGAAAGACACACTTGTCTTTGCACTCCTCACTTGGTTACTGCCACACACGCTTGACACCATCTGAACCAAATAAGTTTATCTTGGTCTCATCAGACCACAGGACATGGTTCTAGTAATCCATGTCTTTAGTCTACTTGTCTTCAGCAAACTGTTTGCGGGCTTTCTTGTGCATCATCTTTAGAAGAGGCTTCCTTCCAGGAGGACAGCCATGCAGACAAATTTGATGCAGTGTGCAGCATATGGTGTGCTTACCTGATAGGCTGACCCCCCCCCCACCCTTTCAACCTCTGAAACAATGCTGGCAGCACTCATGTGTCTTTTTCACAAGGACAACCTCTGGATATGATGCTGAGCACATGCACTCAACTTCTTTGGTCTACCATGGCGAGGCCTGTTCTGAGTGGAACCTGTACTGTTAAATCGCTGTATGGACTTGGCCACCATGCTGCAGCTCAGTTTCAGGGTCTTGGCAATCTTCTTATAGCCTAGACCTTGTAACACTAACGAGTCACATGACACCGGGGAGGAAAATGGCTAATAGGGCACGATCTGGACATTTTAACTTAGGGGTGTACTCACTTTTGTTGCCAGCGGTTTAGACATTAATGGCTGTGTTTTTAGTTATTTTGAGGGGACAGCAAATGTACACTGTTATACAAGCTGTACCCTCACTACTTTATATTGTAGCAAAGTGCCATTTCTTCAGTATTGTTACATTAAAAGATATAATAAAATATTTACAAAAATGTGAGGGGTGTACTCACTTTTGTGAGATACTGTAGTTGCATGAAAATGTTGTGGATATTTTAAAGAGTTTGAATTTTCAGATTGTGTCCACCTCCGGGCTAGAAGGAAACAATACAGAATGTGGATTAATAATTTGGGGCAAAAGATTGAAGAGCTTATAATCTATTAACCTATAAGGGACTTAGTTTAATGTTTACCTTTTCTTTGGATATGTTACATAACTATACTTAAATTAAACTTAAATCAGTGTGTTATATTAAATATATATATCCAGGCACTTGGCTAGAGACAGAGGGCGATGTAGGACGCTGTGCTGCAGTGCTCTCTGTGCTCTCAATGGACTTCAGCTGAATGGGTTAACACTACCTCGCCTCCATCCACCAGTGGAAGCTGGCAAGTAGAAGGAGCTCAAGAGATGGTTGGCAGTATTGAATCAGTATTGAAGTTTGAGAAATAAACTTTACTCTGGCAGTTAATGGACTAAAATTCCCAATGCAAGCTGGGTAAAAAGAGAGAGAGAGCGCTGTATTTTCACAGGATGAATACTGAGGGATCTCCTTCCTCTTGGCTGCAAGGAGACCAAGGTGTGCACATCATTGCTCCTGTGTGCACATCAACCTGCTATAAGCCTACGGCCATGTACTGAGGATAAAAGTTGCTCCAGGCAGATGCAGAAGTGAGCTAACTTTTGAGCAGTGGGACTCCTGTGGCTGAATCGCTGAAACCGTTGAGAGGACGCTTTTGCCATAAACCCGTTGCTGCTAGCAGAGACAGAGCGCATAGGGACTGGCCATCTAACTAGCAGACGTTACTGGGACTGTACTCATGTGCACCACTGTAAAGACTTTGCCCCAAGGCTAGCTGGCTTAAGAACTAGGGCTGCTCACTCAGATAGCTGCTTCACAAGGACTTTGCCCATTGTCCATAGTAAGAATTAACTCTTAGGGAGGCTTAAATGTAATCACTGCCATTCATATAGCGTGCACTCTAAAGTGGATATAGCTTACTCTTTTAACACTTGCTGAGTGGCTCGTTTTCGCAAACCGCCGTCATACGATGGCGGCTGCGATAACTAGTGCTGTGAGCGCGCGTGCCACCGGAGGCGCGCTCGTGGGCTCACTGTGTCCGGGGGGGGGCCAGGGAGCGGGTGCGGCGGACTTGATTGCCGCCGGCTACCTGCGATGGCCCCTCCGCAGTGAGAGAACGGAGGTCCGTGTAAGTAAACACGGATCTCCGTTCTCATAGAGGGGGAAGGGCGATGATCACAGGCTTCCTCTATATGGAAGCCATGATCATCCCCTTTCCCCAGCCAGGGCAGCCCACATACAGAACACGCTCAGGGAACACTGTTAACCCTTAGAGTGCCCCCTGCAGGTTAACCCCTTCACTGCAAATGGCATTTACACAGTAATGAGTGCATTTTTATAGCACTGATCGCTGTATAAATGCAAATGGTCCCAAAAAAGTGTCAAAATGGTCCAACATGTCCGCTGCAATATCGCAGTACTGCTAAAAATCGCAGATCGCCGCCATTACTAGTAAAAAATAAAAAAAAATAAAAACCCCAGAAATTAATTCTCATCGAAAGCTCTATTGGTGGGAAAAAAGGACGCAAATTTCATTTGGGTACAATGTCGCATGACGGCGCAATTGTCAGTTAAAACGACGCAGTGCCAAATCGCAAAAAGTGCTCTGGTCCTAAAGTGGTAAATCTTTCCGGGGCTGAAGTGGTTAAAGAGGAGTTATGGCAGTGTTGATTGCTGTTACTGTTTTCTAATGCCATTTCTTAAAGCTGATTTTGTGGATTACCAGGTGTACTCTAATTTAGCACTGTAGAACTCCATTCTATGCTGCTATAACCTAGTGAACATAATGTCTAGTGAACTGTGATTGACCTAATCCTTTACTTACTAATAGAGTTGAGCGTACCCGGACTGTAGAATTCGGGTTCGTACCAAGCTTTGGGGTGTCCGGGACCCGAACCAGGACTTTTCAAAAAAAGTCTGGGTTCGGGTCCGGGGTTCTGGTATTTTATTCTACGTGTTGAATAGCTGCCAAGGGCAGCCAATCAACAAGTGTTTCACTGGTTTGCCCTTAGAAGCCATCACAGCCATGCCTACTAATGGCATGGCTGTGATTGGCCAGTGCATCATATGACCCAGCCTCTATATGGGGCTGGAGTCACCGTGCTGCATGTCATATGCTCTCAGGATAGTTTAGGGAGAGGATGCTGCTGGCTCTGTGAGGGACAGATTGCAGATATTATATAACATCTCATCCTGCATTACTGAACGATCTGATTGTGGACTAGGTAGAGATACTAGTACTGCTGCTTTGAGGGACAGATTGCAGACCTCATCCTGCTGCACAGAACGATCCGACTGGACTAGGTAGAGTCTGTTGCTTTAAGGGAAAGATTATTGTTCTAAAATCATCTCCAAGTTGTATAGGGAAAGGTTTCAGCTGTTGCTTTAAGGGAAAAATTATTGTTCTAAAATCATCTCCAAGTTGTACAGGGAAAGGTTCCAGCTGTTGCTTTAAGGGAAAGATTATTGTTCTAAAATCATCTCCAAGTTGTATAGGCAAAGTTTTTTGCAGCCGCATAGAGCCATATTATTGTTCTAAAATCATCTCCAAGTTGTATAGGCAAAGTTTCTTGCAGCCGCACAGAGCCATATTATTGTTCTAAAATCATCTCCAAGTTGTATAGGCAAAGTTTCTTGCAGCTGCATAGAGCCATATTATTGTTCTAAAATTTAGAACAATAATATGGCTCTCTATGCAGCTGGAAGTACAATAATATGGCTTCTATGCAGCTGCAAGAAACTTTGCCTAAAACTGGCCCACCAAAGATGCTCCTAGTGGATCCTACTTTGGTTGGACCGTACTGTGTGACCATTGTTTTATAATATGTGAGTTGGTTTGGATATGATTTTTCCCTTCAGTCCTCCCCCTCCATTTGGGGTTGGACTTGCAAAAGTCCATACTGGATCAATGGTCAACCTTTTTGTTTTTCATACTAAAATCCATCTGCAAGGATGAGTGACTAATTACGATCGTTCCATGTATGTGGCTTGAATGATGGCTGAAATCGGATCTGATCTCTGATATACACCTAGGTGATAGCATTGAGTGGATGACAGCGTGAATGGCAGTCGGATGAAGGAACATCTTGTGGCAAAATGCAGTAATTGCAGCCCTTAGATCATCAGGTATATAAGTCCTCTTTATTCTTCCTGCCCTTGCTTTGAGAAAGTTCAGATTGGCCGAACGAAACGCGTCAGCATACGCATCATCTCACCCCTCCCACCACAAGCCTGACCACCCCCACCTCTTCCATGTGAGTTCGGAAGCCAATGTCCAGGTGATCATCACAGCCACACCTCTGAGCCGTCAGCTCTGCAACAGCCTGATATCGCGGCAACCCTGCTGGATTATCCGGTCGGAACGACCATACTGAATACCCGGTCGGAATGACCATACTGGGACAAGTGACCGGACTGTGATCTACCCACAAACAAGGGCCGGTATATCCGGTGAAGATGGGTGAGACTATCTGATGTTCCGTGTACCAGCAATATTCTTGTTGCTTAATTGCAGGATGGCGTTTTTTGCTGTGATCTCTCACTGGCCAACATTGTGCAGTTAATGTGAATCTGCAGGACAGAATCCGTGGCTACTTAACAAGTGGATATACTCCACAATTTTGAACAGCTAGCAGAGTACCCCTGCTGGCTTACTTTATGTTGGACTGACCTTGCAGGATAGATTCATACTACTGGCCAGTGGGTATATTCAACAACTCACCTGGACTGTGTTAACCCATTACTTACCACTCCTTGGTTCCATACTTGCACCTCCTCATGGTATAGGTGCCAGACACTGGTGGTGACCAGCAGATACTGCTGACCCATGTGTATCAGATTTCTGGACTTTCCATTAGTTGGTGTATGAATGAGGTGGTTACGGTATGATTGAGGCCGGGTTGTGGGGGTCATGTTTTTATTCATAGACAACGTTGTCTTTTTACAAGGGCTATGTGTGGTGGTGCATTTTTGTTTTTGAAAATTAACTGCTATTAATCAATAAATCTCTTTTTTCACTGGCTGTTGTGACCCAGCATGAGCTCTTTGGTGTTCTCACCTAATTTTTGGACTAGGTAGAGTCTGTTGCTTTAAGGGAAAGATTATTGTTCTAAAATCATCTCCAAGTTCTATAGGGAAAGGTTTCAGCTGTTGCTTTAAGGGAAAGATTATTGTTCTAAAATCATCTCCAAGTTGTACAGGGAAAGGTTCTAGCTGTTGCTTTAAGGGAAAGATTATTGTTCTAAAATCATCTCCAAGTTGTATAGGCAAAGTTTTTTACAGCCGCATAGAGCCATATTATTGTTCTAAAATCATTTCCAAGTTGTATAGGCAAAGTTTCTTGCAGCCGCACAGAGCCATATTATTGTTCTAAAATCATCTCCAAGTTGTATAGGCAAAGTTTCTTGCAGCTGCATAGAGCCATATTATTGTTCTAAAATTTAGAACAATAATATGGCTCTCTATGCAGCTGGAAGAACAATAATATGGCTTCTATGCGGCTGCAAGAAACTTTGCC
>BLSH010254540.1:70536-86015 GCA_018402905.1 Glandirana rugosa
CGGGGGACTTCGTACCTTTACCGGCGCGGGGAGAGTCACGCCGCGGATCTCGTGTACCCCGTGTACGGGGGATCAAAACCGGGACGTCCACGGATCATAGTTGTCATTGGTTCTCTTATGTTTCCCTGATCACCCTTCGTCGGACTAGACGTCCGTCACAATAGGTGCTCACCAGTCTGGTGGTCGTCTTCTTTGTTTGCATTCTCTCATCCCAACGGTGGAATAGGGAAATTTGGGTTTGTGTATAATTAATGTGTATGTATTTTGTCTCTATATTTGAATTAGAGCGGGATCACGGTCGTGTTCAGATATCTGACTTTAGTCGCGAAATTGTTTGTTTATTTATACCTGTTCGATGGTAGCATACTAAAGCGCTGATTTCAGTCTATAGACTTGTGCTGGCACTAGGGCGAGATTAAGTTTATATCTCTGTTTTATGTATGTGTAATTAATATGTGTTTGGGTTTAAAGGGATAAGGTGGCAACCCTACTCTCTTACGTTTGTTTCTTCTGCTGGTGGTCTGACCACTCGTGGATAACACTGCCTGCAGATCAGGCTGCTTCCCACTAGTCCCTTTGTATTCTCTTGGTTACTGTTGATACTAGGCACCTGCAGGGCCAAAACTAGGGGGCATGTGCCCCATGTGCTCTAGGCGCCGCACTGAGAGGGGCGCGGCCATTTCCATGCTTCAGGGGGCCTATGCGGCTTCCCTGTCACACCTGGACGGGAGGGGTGGTGGGAGCGACATTTACTAGAACTTATGGGCTGTAATTTCCTCTACTTTCAGCAGCTGAATCCATCTTCTCTGCCTCTCCCTCCCACTGATATTCAGTGGCTGCAGGAAGAAAATACAGCCCATTGGTTCTGGTAAATGCTGTTCCCGCTGCCCCTTCCAACCAGTTTCAACTTCTTACTGCTGCTCGGACTCCCCATGAGTGCTCCCTTGCCCCCCGTCCCACAGTGCTGTCGGCTCACCTCCTCTCCCGCTGGCTGCTGCAGGGGATAGTTTCAGAATGAAGAGTGGGGGAGGGGGCCGGTAAATATGTAATTTACCAACCCCTTCCTTTTTTAAATGAACACAGCGAGTGGTTGGTACTGATCACTCACTGCGTTCATTCATACTGAGGCAGAGTAACCTGTGTTTACTATGTTTCAGTTTGTGAATGAACAGGAAACTGCTCAGTACAGAGTACCATCCATTCGTGTCCAGTGCAGCTGAGGTGGCAGAAAAAGGGATTGGGGAGTCTCTGTCCTCAGTTCCTTTCTCTGTCTCAAAAGTGAGACATCAGTGGTCTTTCTGGACCCTGATATTTCACCAAAGCCCCACAGCAGGGCTCCAAAAAATTGTAAAAATAATAAATAATAAAAACTACTGACACCATCCACTGACCTACTGACATCAACCTCCACCCTACTGACACTGTCCACACACTGCTTACTGCCCTACTTACACTGTCCACAAACCATCCACTGCCCTACTGACGCTGTCCACACACTGTCCAGTGCTCTACTGACACTGACACCATTGACTGCTCTACTGACACTGTCCACATACTGCTCACTACTCCACTGACACTGTCCACAGACCATCCACTGCCCTACTGACACTGTCCACTGCTCTACTGACACTGACGCCATCCACTGCCCTACTGACACCATTCCCTGCCCTACAGATACCATCCACTGCCCTACTGACAATGCCCACTGCTCTACTGGCACCATCCACTGCCCTACTGACACTGTCCATTGCTCTACTGACACCTTCCACTGCCCTAATGACACCTTCCACTGCCCTACTAACACCTTCCACTGTCCTACTGACACCGTCCACTGCTCTACTGAAACTGTCCATTGCCCTGCTGACACCGTCCACTGCTCTACTGACACCGTCCATTGCCCTACTGACATTGTCCACTGCTCTACTGATCACTTCTACTGCCCTACTGACACCATCCACTGCATCCTGACACTGTCCACACACTGTTCACTGCTCCACTGAGACTGTCCACAGACCATCTGCTGCCCTACTGACACTGTCCACTGCTCTACTGACACCTTCCACTGCCCTACTGACACCTTCCAATGCCCTACTGACACCGTCCACTGCTCTACTGACACTGTCCATTGCTCTACTGACACTGCACTGCCCTACCGACACCATCCACTGCCCTACTGACACTGTCCACTGCCCTACTGACACTGTCCACTGCCCTACTGACACTGTTCGCTACTCTACTGACAACGTCCACTGCTCTACTGACCACTTCCACTGCCCTTCTGACACCATCCACTGCCCAACTGACACAATCCACTGCTCTACTGACACCGTCCACTGCTCTACTGACCACTTCCACTGCCCTACTGACACCATCCACTGCCCAACTGACACAGTCCACTGCCCTACTGACATGGTCCAGTGACTACTGCCCTGCTAAATTTCCAATTTTAAGGTTCATATTTTTACAGTGACATTTGTTTTATTAATCTAAGCAGATTTTTGGGTACAAGAATGCTCTTTTTTATTTAACCATGCCCCTTTTAAGCCCCTCCCACAGTTTACAAAATTAGGCCACACCCACTGTTCCCTGTTCACCCACTATACTACTCTCCTTGGGGCACCCAAAGGTATCCCAGGTCTTTTACAATCCTATATTGTATACTAAAAAAAAAAAAAAAAAAAAAAGTGCACTGCTAAAGTGCTTGGGTGTGGCTTGAAGAAAAGGTGGCAACCTTATCTGGCGTTCCAGAAGAAAGCAGCACCACCTTATGAGGTAATTTTAAGCCTCACCGCCTTGGCAGATTAGAAGGGGCACCTCCAGATAGGAGAAGAGTACACAAAAGCAGGCCTTATGAAAGACCTGCTTCTTAGCTCACTTCTTTCCCTGCAGCTCCCCTTCTTATCCACACTGGAAGTGAGGCTTGAAATAATTTCAACCAAACCTCACCTATGTAGTGATTGTGTCAGCCTTCAGATACATGTGCAATGAGCCACTATTACCTAAACTTTGAAATCAATAGTATATATATTATTATTATTACCATCCTACTTATTTTTAATTGGGGGCGCCAAACTAAATCTTTGCCCCGGGTGACAGGATGTCTAGCTTCGCCACTTTCTTTGAGAAATGCTTTCTTTGTCTTTTGAGTCTATGTGTTTATAAAAAAAATCTTAAATAAAATCTGATTTAAAAAATATTAAACAATAGGATTTCTGTACCGAAGAGGGAATGAAACGCCTGCAATGTGCATGTTTTAGAATCACTGTTGCATCACATGCAAGAGTTTTCTAAGGCAAGGATGTGGGTATTTGCAGTACAGCAATGCCTGTATAACAGTATCATATAGTAACTTGTTCATTTTCAGAACTTTATCACATAACTGCAGGTTGTAAGGTATTTCTACATAAAAAGAATGGTTGGCTATATGAACATATTAACAGTTGTTAGTCAAAGACGTAGCTGCAAAATTATTACGTTTAAGAAAATAACAACACAGATGCCATCGGTATCCCATGGATTATAACATATTAAATGCCATAACAATGGCACATCTTGAACCTATGTAGCGCACCCCTTGAGGAGCCGCAAGTAGTATGGGACCCCAGTCCCACACCCTGAACAGCCAGGCACCCTGATTCTTCACAGACACACTTGAGTCAGAGAAAAGTCAGTGACTTTTTTTTTATTTCAATAGTTTTTATTGAGTTTTTCATAAAGAAGTGGAAAGCAATGGTACATTTTGTTGTTCATTATAACATATAACATATGTTGGAGGGTCATATATGAAAAAAGTGGCACAGCATGAGTCATAATATGCCTTTAAACATCGGATGCAGTATCAACACTTGTGTTACGGCAAGGGAGCCGCCTACCACCCCCAGACACCCCATATGGGATCAAACTGTGCCGTAGGGCAGAAGGCGACGCGCCCCACCTGTAAAATACTTTCCAAAAAGTTTTATTTGGGTTTTAGAAAATAACAAAACAACACATTATCGGGCGTGTCCAAGATGGCCACCGGAGCGGACGTGCTGTAGGAGAGCTCCCGGTCACCTCTCCGTTTCCCACCGGCTTCCCTGCAGCTAGCGGCGCACCACCCAGCTCAAAACGTTGGGGAATTCATCCCCCCCCCCCCCCGTGAACGGTATGCCCAAGGGCAAGGGCTATTACTATACCCGAGCCTCACAGGCAAACACAGGGTTAATTCCTGCAGGGAACCCCTCCCGCTGCAGGAATTAACATGGCCTCCCAGACGGAGGATGCATCTAAATTTGATGCCTTGATGCAAGCCATCAGTAACTGCCAGACCACCCTGGTCTGAAATCTGTGCAGCTAGACATTGGGCTGATATGGACACGTTCAGAGCCAGGCTCACCGAGGTGGAGCGTCTCGTGGGGGATTCGGAGGATCCTCTGCAGGAACATGCATCATCCCTACAGGTGCTCCGCACTAAGGTGAAAGCCCCAGAAGACGCAGAAAAACCGGAACAGGAGGAATAACCTCCCTTTAGTGGGGCTGCCAGAAGGCATGGAGGGGTCCGACCCACTAACCTTCACGGAACAACTACTGCGGTCTCTCCTGCCACAAGCTAGGTTTTCTGATCTCTTTGTCATGGAGAGGGCACACAGAATGCCTGCAGTCTGGGGTCTCCCGGGAGCTCCTCCACGTACAATCATATTCCGTCTGCTGAACTACGGGGACCGTGACCTGGTCCTCCATGAAGCCAGGAAGATTGAGGTGCTACGCCATGAGGGAGCTAAAGTGATGATTTTCCTGGATTATTCAATCGAGACTCAGAAGCTCAGGGGATCCTTTGACCACGTAAAGCTCAATCTCCATAACAGAAAAATAAAATATAGTATGCTGTTTCCCACACGGTACAGGACGGTGAGACAGTTTGTTTCTTCACGTCACCCGAGGACGCGTCACAGAGGCTGGAAACCCTTCCCAGAGGTACACTTTCCTTTGATGCCTTCCTGAGGGCTGAAGCTGAGCTATGGGCTACTTTGTCTTTCTAGTCACCCGTTTCTATGGTGGGGTTATCCCATTATTGGACACCTCAGGGCTACCATGGCCTAACATTTTCTTACCAGCAAACAATGCTGAGGGACAGGTAGCATACCCCCGTGTTTCTGGTTGGGGGGGCATTTAAACTCTTAGTTTTTACTTGGTTACAAAACTTAAGTAAGTTCCTGGGGATACCCAGGAGAAATGTCAATCTGCAGGGAACGTTGATCCATCCTGAATTAATGGAGAGACCTACAGCATGTAGACTGTGCACTCTGGTGGACTGAAGTTCACACCTCTAATGGCGGCTGCCATCCTCTGTTTCGGGATTGAAGCACACCAAAGTTTGGGGGGTGGTGCGGGGTTGGATGGGGGAACGAGCGCAGTTTCCTGGAAGCGCTGCCCCATGACTGTTGCTGGGGTGTTTGATCTCTGCATGTTTCTGCAGAACTTTTTTTTTCTGTTTTTCAATTTTTATGTCTATAATTTACTTTATAAGGAATATTCAGAGAATACTGCCTTTTTTCCCCCACGGGGGAGACAATGCTTTATATATGTATGCCATGATAACTGTTTTACATGAACAGGAATGTGATGCCGTGTTGCTTCATGTTTGCTATGTTACTAGTGTATTACTGGGGAGAAAGTAAGGGGTTGAAGGGGTTTCATGATGGCTTCTCTTTCCATCCTGACTTGGAATGTCAGAGGATTGAACTCTAAATTTAAAAGATCGCTGGTGTTTAACTATATCAAAAGATATTCCCCCCCAAGTCTGTATATTGCAAGAGATGCATCTCACTGGCAGTAGGGTGCTGGCCCTCAGGAAACCCTGGGTGGGGTCCTACTGCCACTCTACATTCTTCACTTATTCCAGGGGGATAAGCATCCTGATCCACAAATCTCTGCAGTTTACCCTTCTTGACCTGCACTTGGATCCGGAGGGAAGATTTGTGGTTGTACATGCTCTCTTCGTCAGGCTTGAATTGTCCCTGGTGGGGATATATATACCGCCCCCGGGCCCACTATGGCTCTACTGGACAAGTTGATGCCCATTTTGGCTCAATACCCAGTGGCGGAAATAGTGTTAGCGGGAGATCTCAATATGACTCCCAACCCTATCGTAGACAAGTCCAGCGGTGATCCGGCCACTGACTCCCCGCTGCCTGGAGGTGGAGGTTCACGGGGGAGTCTCAATTTACAAGCCACTCAGCAACATATGCTTCTTTCCCTAGGATAGACCTTGTCTTTACTAGTGAGTCCCTTCTCCCCAGGATACAGGAGATTAAGCTGCTCCCCAGAGGGAGTTCTGATCACGCCCCTGTGTTACTAACCCTCAGGTTGAACACTCCGGTGGGGTCCTCCCTCTGGAGACTTTCTGGGTATTGGGTTACAGATGACAGGCTGTCCCCCAAGATTGATGCCGAATTAGCTGAATACTGGGAACACAACAAGGAGGGACAGGCCTCCCCCCAATATACCTGGGACGCATTTAAGGCATCTGCTCGGGGGCATTGATCAGAAAGGTCAGAAGGGACACTGAATTGGCACTTTTGGAGACCGAGCGCAGGGCTCAAACACTTGAGTCGCAATACATGGCTACAAAAAATACAGAAGTCTATGGACGCATGTTGACTCTAAAGTATATAGAGAAATCTTGGTGCTAAGGGCATCCTCTTGTAGGAAGGTACTTCTGTCACAATCCCAGAGGATTTTTGAACAGGGGGAGAAGACGGATAGACTCCGGGCCTGGTTGGCTAAGGAGCATTCAGGGGTCTCGCATATAGCCATCATCAGGGAGGATAATGGGGTGCTGCCCCATCGGCTATTAATGCACAATTCGCAGCCTTCTACCAGACCCCTTATACCTCTAGGGCAGACTATACACCAGACAACCTACAACAATCAGGCAAAACCCCAGATCCGGATGGAATTCCAGCGGAATTTTATAAAACGCAGGTGGAGATTGTTGCCCCCCGGTTCCATGAGTTATTATTAAAAATGTTGGAGGAAGGGCCCCTCCCGCCATCGATGTCGGAGGCGGTAATTGGAGTGGTGCCCAAACCCGGGAAGAATCCTGAGCTCTGTGCGTCTTATCGCCCGATCTCACTACTGAATGTAGATGCTAAGGTATTGACGCAGGTCTTAGCTAATAGACTCAACTCCGTTATACTCTCAATGGTACATAGAGACCAGAGTGGCTTCATGCCGGGGAAAGGCACTGACATCAATATACGCCGACTACTCACAAATACTGTATATCTTATGCCTTGATGACTGGCGGGGGAGTAGTGGCCTCATTAGACGCCGAGAAGGTCTTCAACTTGGAAGAGTGGGAGTTCCTCTGGCAGATTCTTAGGAGATTCGGGTTTGGCCCTAGATACATCTCGTGGATACGACAAGTGTATGCTAGCCCCTTGGCCAGGGTTAGAACAAATGGGATGCTCTCTCCACCTTTTAGGGGGTACTAGACAAGGCTGCCCCCTATCCCCGGCGTTGTTTGTGCTGGCGATGGAACCGCTGGCCATCCTCATTAGGTCCTCAGAGGCTATCCGACGAATAGCAGTTGGCCCACTGACGGAGAAGATCTCCCTATATGCGGGCAACGCAGTCCTCTACTTGGCAGATGCATCCTCCTCATTGAGGGCAGCCCTACAAATCATTGATCATTACAGGTCCTTCTCAGGTATCAAAATTAATTGGACTAAGTCCCTCCTGTTCCCTTTATCCCACACCCCCCCGGACTTGGAAGCTGGTATTCCTTTGGACCTGGTACACAGCTTTAAATACCTTGGCATAGAAATAAAGAGGAAGGCCCCTCATTACCTCACAGATAACGTTTACCCGGTGTTACAGCAGCTTATTGAGTGCTGAGTATGGAGATCCCTACCTCTCACCCCAGTGGGCAGAATTAACCTTCTTAAGATGTTGTTCCTCCCTAAATTTCTGTACGTCTTTCGTAACACCCCTGTTCCTATCCCTTCCACATTCTTTACGAAATTGGAAAAACCTATCAATGCTTTCATTTGGGCTGGTTCCCCCTCCAGAGTGGCTAAGGACGTACGCCAGCAACCTCTTTCCCTGAAAGGTTTGGCACTACCTAATTTTCACAAGCACTATTGGGCAGCAGTTACGGTTACGGTGAGGTGGTGGTTCACACAAACACAATCTAACCCAGTGGTGAACCTTGAGGCAGCCATACTAGGCTCCTATTCGGCACTGAGTAATCTGGTGTTTAGAGGTCCCAAGGCCCATTCAAATATGACGGCCCCTATGCGAACTACTGCTAAGGCGTGGGAGCAAATGACCATAAAATTAAATGCACTAGGCACATGGTCACCTTATACCCCCTTGTGGGGCAACCCTAGACTCAAACATCTCCTATCTATACCTGACCCGGCCCTAAGGGCCAAATATGAAATCAAAGTATTGAAACACATCATGCCTGGGGGGACCCTACTGAACTTTGACCAACTCAGGGGATCCTTCCAGTTACCCACTAAAATGTTTTTTTAGGTTCCAGCAGCTGCGCCATGCAGTCAGGGCACAGTTTCCGGAAAGGATAACTCTAGAGTCAAATGGGGTGAAGAGCTACCTCATATCCACCCCTGTGGACAGAGTCCTCTCCTCACTGTATCTTAGGATTACCTCGCAGAATACTAGTAGAGGGTCGGCTTTGTCCGCCAGATGGCAGGCAGACATCCCTGGTCTGGTGGAGGACGAGTGGGAGGAAGGTATCCAACAATATATTTCCCTGATGATATCGGCCAGGGACAGATATATCCAACTTAAATGCTTTGCATACGGGCCTATTTTACACCCCAGAGACTGGCTAGAATATTCCCTGACAAATTGGACATATGCCCTAAATGCTCAGTGGATCCCGGTACTTTTATCCATGTGGTATGGTCCCGTGGTCCAAAAGTTCTGGTCTGAGGTCATTGCAGTTATCAACACAGTGGGCAGCGTCTCAGTGGGTCTTGACCCGATGGTGCTCCTGCTTGGGGTTAGCGAGGTGGTTACGAAAAATAAACATGAACAACTGTTTATATTTTATTCTGCCTTCTATGCCAGGAAAACCCTATTGTTGAAATGGAAGGGGGCCGACCCCCCGACCATCCAGCAGTGGAAAGTTATGATAGATGCAGTTTTACCACTTTATTAACTCACATATATGAACAGAAAGTGTCCAAAAAAGTTTGAGAATATATGGGGCAACTGGGTTAAGTCCTAGGGGGGTTGTCCTCTTGTCGCCAGTGATGGATTGTACGATGAGGGTTGGTGACATTGGGTTCACTGCACAAGATATTTCCACCCAGTTCTCCCCCCCATCTGTAACTCCTGGAGGGCTGCATGGGAGATGTCCCTTTCCCCCTACCCCTGCCAGATCAGGGGAGTCTGGCTTAGGAGCAAATATGGAATAACTGCTATGGGTGATTTGATCATAATGCAGGTTGGCGATTAAGCTATGGTTAACACGAGTAGATAAAAGAAATATCCTTCATTGCTCTCGTTTTGACCCATTTAATGTAATAACTCAGTGATTTGTTGGTCTTACTTCCTGTCAATGTAATGAAGAAAACTACCGTCAATGTACACTTGTACTGTATCTCTCCTTATATTGAAAATAAAAATATTTCTGTTAAAAAAAAAAAAACAACACATTATCTCAAGCATTAAGTAAATTATAGACAGACATATACTGGAAGGGGATCCTTCCCATCCAGCCAACGTGAGCACAAGTACATATTATAAAGTGGAAAAGAATAAGAAGGCACAACTGTGTAATGAAAGGTAAACCGGTAGATACCTATCATCTGCCTCGTGGACACCAGAAGGTGAAGACTCTTAGAGTCTTAGAATTATGAGGCCATCGCAAGTCCTAGAGGCAGACGAGGGGATTAACATACAGAATAGATATAGTGGGCATACAGATATGCATAAGTATTACGCCTACGTGGTCATGTTCCTGATTTGGAGTCATGGAACAAAGGTGGATATGTAAAGGTCTGTAGTATGTTGTTGCTTAATGTATGATATTTAATACCTCATGAGATTGATAATCATAAACAAACAAAAAAACGTACTAAGGGTGCCTCATCCGAAAATCGAATAGTAGGGAGAGGATGTGTGAATAGCTTTGGTGGTTCAAAGAGATATGAAGAAATGGAAACGAAAGGTGAAGGTAGAAGGAGGAAAAGGGGGGGGGAGGGAAAAAGGGGGGAAATATCTCTTTCCCCTCCCTAATCCGATATGTGTTGATTCTAAATCGGACTATATAATCATGACCCCCATGACCCAACAACAAGAAATTTACCTATTTTCCTTACACTACCCCTTCTCTGCCGACGAGGAGCACTAGCCCACTAGTTTGCGCCCCCTGGTGTGAGTGAGTATGCTGGCAAGCGGATAACTTTTTACTTCCCCAAGTCTGTATATACAACATACCTTTTGATATGGCTAATATGTACAATCATGGTAATTGTTATTTTGTATGACCTCTTTCTTTGTCACCTTAGACATCTCTCCTGAAGAAGCGGTTACATATCCGCGAAACATGTAGAGCATTCTAGATGTCCTTGTCCTCTTCAACCATATTGTTTCATCCTTGGTTCTTTGTCTGTTCCCCCATGTGGGAAATAGGTGTACCTGGTGATGGACTTTTTTATGTATTGATGTTCCTTTGATAAGCAACATTTTATGTCTGTATAAATAAATTGAATAATTTTAACCATAATGTAAAGCCTGGTCAACTCAATACAGTGGTGCCGTGATAGTCCGATCCCCTGGTTTCCCACGGGATTTCCTGTCCAATTGGACAATGTGAAGGTGGTTTGGGGACCACCAAAGCTATTCACACATCCTCTCCCTACTATGCTTAATGTATGAGGTACTGTAGAAATCGGCAGTGGAAATGAAAGAGGACCCAGAAGAGAAAAAAAGGGGGGGGGGTGGAAGGAGAGGACAGGGAGAGAGGGGGAGAGAAGGTGTGACTTTGTTTTTATTTATTATTTTGGTGTTAATGAGGGTAATAATTTGGATAGGGATGGGAGATTATTTGACTTCAAAAATACTTCAGGGACAACTTATATACAGTCTCTGTATAAAGCTCCTCTTCACTCCAGCACGCACTTGCTTTCAGAACCTAGCTTTAGCACTGTGTATACCTGACAGTAATGGCCCATTACAGGCAGGAACCTGAGGTGCCTTAGTTGTGTAGCAGAATTTCAGTGTCTAGCTAGCATCACTCCTGTGGCTACTGATCCCAGCACCACCTATTTTGGCACTGCCAACCCACCTGGCTGCAGCTGCCCCTTTCACTAGCCCTCCAGGCTATCTTCTCCCCACAGTCCTTCAGATTGACACTCACCAGCCCACCCGGCTGACTCTCAGGAGATCTCCCAGATGTGCTGACCTGCTCCTATACAGAGTAACCAGATAGCAGTATACACTTACAGAGCACCAGATAGCAGTATACAGAGTCAGCATACAGCAGTATACAGAGCCCCAGATAGCAGTATAGAGAGCCCCAGATAGCAGTATACAGAGTCATCATATAGCAGTATACAGAGTCACCATATAGCAGTATACAGAGTCACCTGATAGGGGTATACAGAGTCCCCATATAGCAGTATACAGAGTGACCATATAGCAGTATACAGCAGGGGAGGGCTGCCAACTTTAGGCCTGGGGGGCAAGTCCAGTCAAGTGGCCAATCGAACCACCAAATCAGCTCACCATCCATGCCCACCTGGTTTTAGAACGGATATTGATGTTATGAAGCAAGACAAATATGATACAATGTGGTAACATGATTTAATGCTAATAGCAACAAATGAGGTTTAACAAAAATAATGCATCAATGCAGCTCATCAGTGCTCACCAATGCAGCCTCACCAGTGCCCATCAATGCAGCCTCACCAGTGCCCATCAATGCAGCCTCATCAGTGCCCATCAATGCAGCCTCATCAGTGCCCATCAATGCAGCCTCATCAGTGCCCATCAGTGCAACCTCACCAGTGTCCATCAGCTCAGCCTCATCAGTGCCCATCAATGCAGCCTCACCAGTGTCCATCAATGCAGCCTGATCAGTGCCCATCAATGCAGCCACACCAGTGCCTATCAATGCAGCTTCACCAGTGCCTACCAAATGCAACCTGATCTGTGCCCATCAATGCAGGCTTGCCAGTGCCCATCAGCACAATATGATCAGTGCCAATCATTGCAGCCCGATCATTGCCCATCAATGCAGCCTCACCAGTGCCCATCAGCACAACCTGATCAATGCAGCCTGATCAGTGCCCATCAATGCAGCCTCACCAATGCCCATCCAATGCAGCCTGCAATGCCTAGAGGAGAGCCGCCGGATTACACAGAGCGGGGATCTCCCGCTTACCTGGCGCGGCCGCTGTCATATGAAGTCCCGCCTCCTGGAACAGCTCCTATGATAGACATCACCAGTGTGCTGTCTATTATAGAAACTGGTCCAGGAGGTAGGACTTTGTAATTGGGAGATCCTCGCTCTGTGTAATCTGGCGGCGCCCCCCAGAGGCAGCCCAATGGGCCCAGCAGGATCCATGGCAGGGCCGGCCCTGGGTGCCCCCCCTTTGCCTGCAGTTAGTTGGTGGCTTCGCCCCTGGCCCCTACTTCCTTCCTCCACAAGAAGAAAAAAGTGTGAGCGGGCAGCGGCCATTGGCCATTTTGAATGTAAGTTAGGGTGGCCTGGGGGGCTATTACCACCCTGCCCCCCAGCCCAGCCCTCCCCTGGTATACAGAGCCCCAGATAGCAGTATACAGAGCCCAAGATAGCAGTATACAGTCACCATATAGCAGTATACAGAGCCACCATATAGCAGTGTACAGAGCCCCCGATAGCAGTATACATAGCACCAGATAGGGTATACAGTCACCAGATAGGGGTATACATAGTCACCATATTGCAGTATACAAAGCCCCAGATAGGGTATACAGTCACCAGATAGGGGTATACAGAGTTCCAGATAGGGTATACAGAGTCCCAGATAGGGTATACAGAGTCCCAGATAGGGGTATACAGAGTCCCAGATAGGGTATACAGAGTCCCAGATAGGGTATACAGTCACCAAAAGAATGAAAAGTCAATATACCAGCACCTCCTGCAGGGGTCGGGCTGACTTTTGTTTTTTTTTCTTGTCAGCGGTGGGGAGGCAATGCCCAATCGCCCCTTACTGACCAGCTGCTGCTGGTTTCGCTGCTATCAATCTATCCAATGAGGACCAGAGACACCGGCTGGAGCGGGTGTGCTCAACCCCGGTGCAGGAAAGATCAGGTTCAGGTAAGTATTAGAAGTTGAATAGTAAATAGCTGTAAAAAAAAAAGAGAGAAGGCCCATTAAAAGTCTTTTAATCTTAATTTAATTTTAAAATCTCCAGATTTATCCAAAATGGCTCAGCATCAGGTCTCCTCCTCCTCTTTCCTCACTTAATTCCCCACTTATATCCCTAAAGTGACTGAATATATATGTACAATAAATGTCTCCCTGCAAAGAAGTAATAGAATGACTCCCTTCTGACTGCTCACGCTGCTGATCTCTGCAGTGAAGAGAAATTGCAGGCTAAAGATCCTACAGAATCAACACTTACAGAATTGTCAAATTCCTGATCCCCTGTTGCACACTCTGGTTACTCCCACCAGCAAATCCATCCCCACAAGTACAGTAGTGATACAGGTGTTGGAGGCTTGAACCATTTAGCATGCCCAGAAGTGATGGGTGCTGCAGGATTTTCAGCCGGTGGTTTCTCATCACTACTGCAGAGATCTGCGGTGTTTACAGGGAGCCGTTTATCGTACAAATTTAATTAAGTGGCACAGTCACTTTAGGGGTACAAGGATGAACACTGAGGATATATTTACTTTCAATAGTTTTTATTGAAAAATGACAAAATGGTTCTGAGGATATATTTAATAGTCAAACAGTAAGTGTGTGGCATTTACAATCTCCTGGTGGTGGCACCTCCACAGACCACTCTTTCAATAAGTTATAGCCTCACGGATCTTGGTGTTTATCAAATTTAGGACTCAGCACCTCATAGGTTTAAATTAAATTATGATAGCCACTCATGACAGTCTTTATTGCCATTTACTACAATCCAGTATAAAAGGGTACAAGGAAGGCAATCAGTCTCCGAGACCGACTTCATTCTCTCTCTCTCTATTCTGCCCCTACAGCAAGGGTGTGGGTCAATGGCCACCTGTCAAATGCCTTCTCAATTTCAAATGGTACTCGTCAGGGATGCCCCTTTCCCCGCTAATTTTTGTTTTAACCCTAGAACCTCTACTACGCCGTATCAGAATGAACCCTACTATCAAAGATATCACGACTGGTACACAAACTCACAAATTGGCTGCTTCCACGGACGATGTTCTTCTATTCCTATCAGAACCCCTTCTTACAATCCCCAACCTTCTTAAAGACTTCGCCACCTTCAAATCCATGACAAACTTACGAATAAACTTCTCTAAATCGCACGCTCTGAACATCTCTCTGGCACCAGATGTACTCAGACAATGCCAATCTAACTTTCCATTGCAATGGAAAAAAAGACCTTGGCATCCAATTACCTGCTAATCTTTCAGACCTGTACACTAAGAACTATCTCCTGCAGAAAATACAAAGTGATCTAAATTCGTGGTCCACAGGCATCTTTTCATAGTTTGGAAGAGCTGCAATTCTAAAGATGAATATTCTCCCCAGAATACCATATATCTTACAAGCCATACCAATAAAAATACTTCAAGCTTTCTTCTCGACCTATCGTAGAGAATGTACATCCTTCCTATGGGGGAAATCTCGGCCCAGACTGAATCATACCTCACTGACAGTCCCGAAATTGAAAGAGGGCATAAAGGCCTCCCAGATATCAAAAAATATCACCTAGCATGTCACCTAACAAGGGTAGTAGACTGGAACATACACTCATGATTAAAGACCTGGGTACAACTTGAACAAGCCATGGCATTTACACCGCTCCACCAAGCCCCTTGGATAGTCTCTGAACACATTCCCCTATCTTACAAAACACATCATTTAATTGGAACCACCCTACAAGCTTTCCAGGATGCATGCCGTAAATAAAAGATCTAATCTTCTCTAGACCCTCTAACCCTAATTCGGCCGAACCCAGAATTTTCACCAGGTATGACAAACTCCTTTCTTGTAGATAGCTGGCCTCACCCAATGGTCCGCACAGAATATTTTGTTAACAAAGGTCGCCTTTTGTCCCTACCCCAGCTCTCATCTCTTTCAGAGACCGTCACTTCCCGTTCTGGACATACGCACAAATCCAACACTAAACAGACTCCAACTCCTTACAGCATGGTCACAATGGGAACCAGAGCTGACGATAGAGCTCTCAGACCACGATTGGGAGAATATCTTCACTTATATACACAAAGGCTCAACCAATGTCTCAACACAAGAAAATGGCTATAAAGTT
>BLSH010254605.1:6580-17452 GCA_018402905.1 Glandirana rugosa
CATGTTGTAACTTGGGATAAGTAAATTTGCCCAGATTTGGGGGGAGGGGGTTAGAATGGTTGTTGAATAGGCAGCTGTCAGGAACGGCAGAATGGAAACCCCAGAAGAATGTCTGTTCTCCAAGCTCCTGTGGATGAATGCGCACAGTGCGTGCGCGTGAACGGGCTGCACATCCATATGCGCACATGTGGATGTGCGCGCATGCGGGAGTTGCGCACCCACATTCGTGGCAGCCTTTGGCACCAAGTGGGCTATTTAAATGAAGCTGTGACACACCATCAGTGCTGTTCGGTCTATAGCGTTTCCTGTGACCCCTGCCATCCGTTATGTCTGCATTTCCTGTTCTTGTATTACCTGGCTCATTCCTGACCTACCTGCTGTCCGCCTGAACCGACCTTGGCTTGCCTTTGACCATTCTTCTGCCTGCTCCCTGTTACCTCGCTGCCTGTCTGCTGACAACCCAGCTTGTACCCTGCCTACTCTCCTGCCTGATTCTCTGGTTCTGTGCTGCCCGTCCATTGCTGACCTGGCTTGCATCTGACTACTCTTCCGCTTCTTGCACGAGCTTCTGATCTCTTGAACTGTGTGTGCTAAGTCATCTGCATCCTGCTGGTCTCACCTGAAGTGCCCGCATCACTGCCTGCTGCTACCATCTTCTTGCCAGTGACCTTCCACAGCATCACCTGAAGTGCTCTTCAGTATCTGCACCAGCAATCCTGCCAAGCACTCGTGCCATCCAACACTCACAAAGTACCTGTCTGCTCTACCAGGGGTTCTTGAGTAGGGATTGTAAGAGAGGCTATCCCCTGCATACCAAACTCCATCACCAGGTACGTGACAGCAGCAAATATAAAGAGACAAGGCAGGTTTTATCCTGCAATAAAATTTAGAGTGTATTGTAGCCACACATATTGTACAGTGGCTGGACCGCATGTAAGCAGCTTGGTAGGGTCACACTACTGGAGAGAGGGACAAGACAGGTTTTATCTTGAAATAGAAATTACAGTGTATTATATCAGAGACAATAGCCACAAATATTATTCAGTGGCTAGACAGTATGTAAGCAACTTTGTTTGGAAGCAGCATAAGAGGGATAGACAAGACAGGTTTTATCTCGAAATGAAAATCATAGTGTCAAATTGGCAAGACAATAGTTACAGATATTCTATAGTGCAGCTCCAGATGACAGTAGGTATCAGTTGACATTTGTAGCTGCAAAAAAAGCTACACAATAACCAAACCAAGGTCCAGTGGCCAACTTTCTCAATCTTTTTGCTTTGCAACCTCTAACCTATAAAATCTAATGGAAATTTCCTGGCTGGGTTGCCCCAGAGTGGAAGATGCCTATCCACTGTATTTATATTTTTATTTTTTATGTATTTTATTAGTATTGATGTGGTGGTTGGGCTGCACACAGCAGAGGCCTAGCACTTCGGCAATTTCACTGCTTTGATAAAATTATAATTTTGTCCTAAGCACTCAGTAGCCTGTTATATATGTTTTTATATTTATGTATTTAATTCATTAAGTTCTGGCAATGGAGGCATAGCTTCAGGGTAAAAATCTATTATCATAGGCTGCCCACCCTTCCCCAAATCAGAGTTTAGGTTTTTAGGGAGTTTTATTATATATATTTATTATATATTATATTATATTGAGTTATTTTTTTTTTTTACTAGGAACTTTCTTTTTTATTGCAGAGTCCACAACATACATGTGTTGCTGACACAGGCAACGTGGTTCTTTGACTGCAGCACTTTACCACATACCTGTGCCATAAAGTAATGTTTATTTATTCCCCACTATTTCCATAACTGCAATTCAATTTAGTCAATCCCTTTATTTAAAAAAAAAAAAAAGTCAGTTAGGCCTAAAGTGAATGGCAGAGGTTCTGCACACTGAGGTAATAGGGGACAAGCAGGTTTTCAGGACATAGAGGTGGTCAGGCCACACCATCTAGAACACATATGTGAAACACAAGGCCCGCGGGCCGAATGCGGCCCTCCAGGCCTTTTCATGTGGCCCTCACACCCAGTTTTGCAGCCGTATGGCAGAACTCCATTTTGCCACCTCCAACTTTTACCATCCGCTTGCGCTCCTTGCAAGGTGAGACAAAACCACCTACAAAGGGAAGTAGTAGAGCCAGGCAAGGTAGGAGAGAGATGCAAGGATGCTTCGGTGAGGGGGTTGGTGTTGCACATTGTGCATAGCGCACCCCTAAACCCTGCATTCTGTACACAGCACACCGTTGAACTTTGTATGTAATGCACTCCTGAACCCTGCACTCTGTACATAGCATAAACCTTGGTTCTGCACTCTGTACATAACGTACTCTTGAACCCAGCACTTTTTATGTATCGCACCCCAGATACAACCGGCCCTTTTAGGGCAACCATACGGCTAATGCGGCCCTCAATGAAATGGAGTTTGACACCCCTGATCTAGAGGTATGGAACATCTGCATCTTTTATTTCAGAGTGGCCATGCCATGCAGCATGCATAGAAGGTCATGAAGTGGCTGTCAAACTTAGACAATTGTACTTTGGATTCGTTCCTGCAATTATTTCAGTGTGGCAATGGAAACTGGGACCTCATTTCCTATAGGCAGGTCTTCCCGTGCTGGTAAGTGATGAGTCTCCTTACAGTTGCATGGAGCTTTTATCTGAGCGGCCAACACTAGAGAGCTGTCCCCTAAGGAAACCTATTAATAGTTCTAGCATTCCTCCAATGGTGGTCACTCTTATGATGATATATGATGATGTTTCTCAGCAAAGACAACATTTAGATTTACAGTACACGCTTATATCTGTACTGTCTGATATGCAAATATATAGTAAATGCCTCCTAATTTTTGCACCAATGGGCACTCATTTTATCACTTTTGCTGAATGGTTGAAGAATGTGAACCTTAAAAGTGAACTTCTCTTATGTGATCCCTTTTGTCTGATGAACATCCCATTAAACGAGTTTTGTTATATCTGTGCAAAAAAAAATACCTGTTGATTCTGCCAGAAATTGAGTGAGATGATAATGTGCTTTGCTCTCTTCTGCTCCTGAGTTATCTCTATGTAACGCACTGGTGACCCCCGCATTCTCTGTGTAATGCACTGGTGACCCCTGCATTCTCTGTGTAATGCACTGGTGACCCCTGCATTCTCTGTGTAATGCACTAGTGACCCCTGCATTCTCTGTGTAACGCACTGGTGACACCTGCATTCTCTGTGTAATGCACTGGTGACCCCTGCATTCTCTGTGTAACGCACTGGTGACCCCTGCATTCTCTGTGTAATGTAATGGTGACCCCTGCATTCTCTGTGTAACTTAATGGTGATCCCTGCATCCTCTGTGTAATGCACTGGTGACCCCTACATTCTCTGTTTAAAGCACTGGTGAACCCTGCATTCTCTCTGTAATGCACTGGTGACCCCTGCATTCTCTGTGTTATGCACTGGTGACACCTGCATTCTCTGTGCAATGCACTGGTGACCTCTGCATTCTCTGTGTAATGCACTGGTGACCCCTGCATTCTCTGTGTAATGTAATGGTGACCCCTGCATTCTCTGTGTAATGTAATGGTGACCCCTGCATTCTCTGTGTAACTTAATGGTGACCCCTGCATTCTCTATGTAATGCATTGGTGACCCCTGCATTCTCTGTGTAATGCATTGGTGACCCCTGCATTCTCTGTGTAATGCACTGGTGACCCCAGAGGGGAGGTCCCCTAAAAATCGCTGATGCCGCCATTACTAGTAAAAAAATAAATAAATAAAAATATCCCATAGTTTGTAGACACTATAACTTTTGCGCAAACCAATCAATATATATACACTTACTGGGATTTTTTTCCCAAAATTATGTAGCAGAATACACATTGGCCAAAATTGATGAATACATTTAATTTTTTATTTTATTTTTATTGGGTATGTTTTATAGGATAAATAAAAAATATTGTTTTTTTTTTTTTTCAAAATTGTTGGTCTTTTTTTGTTTATAGTGTAAAAAATAAAAACAGCAGAGGTGATCAAATACCACCAAAAGAAAGCTCTATTTGTAGGGGAAAAAAAACATAAATTTTATTTGGGTACAGTATCGCACGTCTGCGCAATTGTCAGTTAAAATCACGCAGTGCCGTATCGCAAAAAATGGCCTGCTCATGAAATGGGGTAAACCTTCCGGAGCTGAAGGGGTTGTTAAATGAGCCCGAAAAAATAAAAACAAAAGCAGCCACCACAAGGATCTACATATAACAAGGATCTTCATGGCAAAAACAATTTCAATGAACACTGCAGATTTTAAGGCTCCATTCACACTTGTGTGACTCCATATCTCACGGTTTCCAGTGCGACTTTGGAGCGCCACTTTGATCTGACTTTACACTCTCTGGCATTAAATCGCATCAGAGTAGTGCAGGCGCCTTTTCAAAGTCACTGCAACTTTAAGTCGCACCAATCTGAATGGGTGCCATCGAAAACATTGGGCTGCGACTTTATGTGTCCACAGTCGCATGACAAGTCATGTGAATGGAGCCTTAAATAATGAAAATTTACTCATAATAACAAGTGAAAGCTTACACAAGATTTTAATGATTGAGTTTAAATGAATGTATCGATGGTTGGTGTGGATCTGGCTAATTCTGTAGGTGGATTAAATTGTGCAAAACGGTATAAATTCAATTCTATTCCAAGAGTATTTGTAATAACTTTATTTTCATCTTAAAAAAATAGAAATCTATGCATGCAGATTAAAGAAAACTGAATAAAATGATCTATTAATCTCTGTACAGGTAGGCGTTATGAAAGGATTATACACACAGGTTTATACAAGTGCAAATAAATGGCGGTACCTACAACAAGCAGAATGGAACTTTCCTTCTCCTAGACGATAGAACTCAGAAAAGCGTTGGATTTGTTGACATGGGCGAGGCCACATTGTCTTTTATGCCATTGATTATTTTGGAAGGATGCTTTAGTGTAGAATATTCATCAGTAACTGTTGGCCATATACATCAATGTGAAAGAATGTCATACTTTTAAAAAAAAATGAACTGCTAAAATACGAATTTATTACATCATCACCGTCACTACACCATTGGGTGTACTTTGCTAAGAAGTTACCCTTGGGAACTTTTATTTTCATGAAATTAGTGTGGAACAGCCTTTCTCAACCTTTTTACCCTAGAGCAGGGGTCTCCAAACTGCGGCCCAAGGGGCAGATCTGGCCCTTTGCTTGCCTTTATCCGGCCCTTGGGGCATTATTCCTCCCACTGATATGACCCACTATTCCTCCCACTGACACCAACAAGGGGGCACTATTCCTCCCACTGACACCAACAAGGGGGCACTATTCCTCCCGCTGACACCAATAAGGGGGCACTATTTCTCCCACTGACACCAACAAGGGGGCACTATTCCTCCCGCTGACACCAATAAGGGGGCTTATCAGTTTCCACTGATACCAATGATGAGATACTATTTCTCCTTCTAATAGGGGCACTACGCCTCCTCCTACTGACCACCAAAACTGAGGCCATGTTTATTCTCACTGATGCTGGGCCTGTGACATTTTCTGCCCCCACCGGCCACAATCCGGCTCTCCTAAAGTCTGAAGGACATTAAACTGGCCCTTTGTTTGAAATGTTTGGAGACCCCTGCCCTGGAAGAGCCCCTATAATCATTTTCAGGTCTCAGGGAACCCCTACTAAAGCCAATTTATGGGGGGGGAGGCTTGGGAAAAACCTGCCTTACATTGGTGGTAAGTGGAAAGGAAGTAACCCTTGCCTTGGTTGTCAGAATGCCTTTCTTACAGTATCCAAAAAGATCATTGGGGTCATGCTGCTGGCTTTGCCAAATGGCATTGGATCCGGAACTATGCAGGCACCATTAACCAGTTGTTGACCGCCCGCCGTGGCTTGACGGTGGCAACTTGGCTGTTATCGCTGAACGCTGTCACCGTGAGAACGAGTATTGTGGGCGCACTTGTGCGCTCACTGTGTTCCGGGGGGGGGTCAGGAAGCAGGTACGGCGGACTCGATGTAAACATGGATCTCCGTTCTGACAGAGGGAGAAGGGATGTGATCACAGGCTCCCTGTGTTTGGGAGCCATGATCACTCCCCTCCCCCAGCCAGCCCAGCCCCCATACAGTTAGAACACACTGAGGGAACACAGTTAACCCCTTAGAGACTAAGAGAGAAAAAGGAGTCGTGTCATCCCGTGCTGAGTGAGTGACAGATAATTTCCTTATCTTCTGCACAAAGCATACAGGGCTTCACACTCCCCTCTCCCATTCCCTCCAGCTCTCAGTATAGAGCTGGGTGTGGAGTCTTGTGACGTCACAACTCCACCCACTGAGCTTCCGCAAAGAGAGTCACCCACTGATTCTAGAGTTTTGAAAGGCTGCTACTGCTGAAAGGGGTGGCATTTGCAAGGTAGGGATACATGCAGGAGGCTTGCATGTATATATACATTAATATTGTGCAAAGGTATTTGTGTATAGTGCAGGTATGTAATAGGATGCCCTATTGCAGAATGTGCAGTTAGGGGCCCTTAGTGAAATCTTAGTGCTGGTATTGCCAGACTGATATAGGAATCCAGACAGATGTGCACATCACAGCTCGGAATATTGGAACTGGCATTAAAGGAAAATAAATATAAAATTTAAAATCCAGTTTTAAACTTGGCTCTAAATGCTTTTACATTTTTAACTAGTAATGTAGTGTCCACGCAAAATCACCATCCTCCTAAAGTGCTGCCAGAGGTTGGTGGGGAAGGGGGGTCAGGGGTGACAGACATGGTAACCTCTCCCCCTTCAATGAGATTTCAGTGCTGTTTTTCAAGTTCTCTTAAAGGTGAAAAAAGTCCATAGATGCCCGCCATGATACCATCTTGCTATTGGTTCCTCATTTCCTGGCCTTCAGCTCCCGCGCCATCTGACAGAGGGTGCATTGTCCGCAGAATGTGAGCCACACCCAGTCATCACAGATACTTCCCTATAGGACAAAGACAGAGATAACTTAGACATCACGGAGCATTTTGAAAAGATAGATCTAGGAAGAATTATTTTAAAAAATAACATGGATGCCAAAAGGAAGGGATTTAAAGTGGAACTATGGGCAAAATATAAAACTGACAAAGAAAGCAATGCAAGCCCCCCAAATATTGAATATTACAAACTTAAAGCATTTGCTATCGACACATCATTCATAATGTGCAAAAAGCATTCACAATATTCAAAAATGATAATAAAAATATATGAGTGCAAATAAAAGTCCAATGCAAAAAGAGTCCAAAATATGTGATAAATATCACCGCAAAGAAAGTGTCTTTCACCAGCTAATAAAAATCCTCTCCACCACGCGTGAGCAACAGAACTAAAATGCTCTCGCCGACATTAAAGCTGCCAGAGGAAAGCAGCAGCATGCGTGTTTGTGTCAACAGGATCCTTCACTCATGGTCAACCAGCTCCATGGTCAACCTGCAGTACCGATTCTCACCACTGGGGACAGTCAGAAGGTTTGCTTGATACTGTTTAGGAAAAAAAGCGCTCACCACACAGAGCCACAAGCAGGAGACCACATATGGTGTATATTTATTAAAAAGTATAGATTCCACATAAAACTGTAAAGGCTTTATCCAAATGCCAATAAAACAATTGTCATGACAAATAAATCGCTGGCGTTGGGGCAGGAGCTACACGCTGACGTCTCGCTGCCACTTTCATGCTTGGAACTGGCAGCTCTCTTTTGTACACTGTTTTATTTGTCATGACAGTTGTTTTATTGGCATTTGGATGGTGCCTTTTACTTTTTTATGTGGAATCTATACTTTTTAACCACTTGCCGACCGCAGTCTGACGGCGACAGAGTGGCTTGATATCGCAAACCGCCGTTATATGACGGCGGCTACGATATCTCTCACTGTGAGAACACGCCCAGGGAACACAGTTAACCCTTAGAGCGCCCCCTCAAGGTTAACCCCTTCACTGCCAATGGCATTTACACAATAATCAGTGCATTTTTATAGCACTGATCGCTGTATAAATGCCAATGGTCCTAAAAAAGGGACGCAAATTTCGTTTGGGTACAACGTTGCACGACTGCGCAATTGTCAGTTAAAGCAACGCAGTGCCGAATCGCAAAAAGTGCTCTGGTTCTAAAGTGGAAAATCCTTCCGGGGCTGAAGTGGTTAATAAATATACTACACCATATGTGGTCCCCCACTTGTGGCTCAATGTGGTGAGCATTTTTTCCCAAACAGTATCAAGCAACCCTTCTGACTGTCCCCAGTGGTGATAAACGGTACTGCAGGTTGACCATGGAGTTGGTTGACCATGAGTGAAGGATCCTGTTGACACAAATACGTATGCTGCTGCTTTCCTCTGGCAGCTTTAATGTCGGTGAGTGCATTTTAGTTCTGTTGCTGACGTGTGGTGGAGAGGAATTTCGTTAGCTGGTAAAAGACACTTTTTGTAACAGGCCAAGCTGTCCAGCAAGAGTGGTAGGTTCTGTTATAGAAGTCCCAGTTTCAGGGGCTAAATAATCAGAATAGCTATCAATCAACCAGCAGGAGCATTGACTGCAGCAGAGTGGATGAGATCATTTAAAGAATTGTGCAAAACTATAACTATCCTTTGAGAATTCATTAAAAAAAAAAAATCTTGACTATAATAAATAAAATATTCATAAAACCACTATAAACATATACACAAAGCCGCTATATATTCCCTTTGAAAAAATAAATACATTTAAAGCGGAACTAAACTCTCAATCATCAGTACTATTTTTAATCATTACGCTGGTAGCCTTAGTAAATAGATAGGAAGGTATATTTTATTTACTTGTTTTAAATTTCTGTAGTTGCTTCCTGGTTTCTGACCTAGGCAAAGATGATGTCATGCATCCCAGGAGTCCTTATGGGCAGTTATCTCATATGGAGAACGGGAGGAGGGCTTTTTCAGCTAAGCACCCCCTTCTGCCTGCATGCCTGAGCTAAGGGCAGATGGATTCCAGGAAGTAAATGCTACAAGAAACATCTGCCCTTACTCAAGATGGCTGCAGCTAGAAATGCTAGGAGGGTGTTTTTTAAAGTGATTTCTCAGCAAAATAAAGTATGGAGGCATGGATGGATGGGGGAGCTTGCTTTGAATATTAAAAATGAATGAAATAGAGCTTAGATACAGTTTAGTTCCGCTTTAATAGCAAAAACAGAAGAAATGACTGTGTGCGTTAGTCTAATCCATACCGGGATGTGGTATCGTTCTCTTATACCGGTTCGCAGGGCCAGTGCGCTGCCAAAGAGAATTTGCAAGCAGCAGCACTCCCCGAAGTCTGAGGCTACTCTGCATGCCAAAATGCAAGGGACAAATGTTCCGCAAAGGCCTGCAAATGAAAAGAACTTTGGGTTAATGAAATAAAGTTAAAGCGATCTCAAGAAAGTGGGTTGAAGGACACTGGGCATCATTTAAGCTGGAAAAGGAGTGGCACCACAATGCTTAACTAGGTAGCCTCTAGGTGGCAGCACTGGAGACCAGGCGAGTGTAGGACTAGGGGCTGCTTTATTGTTTTCAGGAGCTGCTGGGTTATCCACTTTTGTTTTAATGGCCAAACTGGAGTTGAATTTTAACCAGTTGACCTACGGAAGACTTACCCCCCTTCATGACCAGGCCATTTTTTGCTATACCGCACTGCGTTACTTTTAAGCTGGGTTCACACTAGTCCGATTCTCGGACCGACATGAAGAGCACAAGTTGCATTACGTCACAAAAACAATGATTCCCTATGAGAGCCGTCTTAACTGGTCCGACATGTGTTTTTAAAAGTCGGAGCGACTTTGAAAAAGGTTCCTGTACTACTTTTGTCCGACTTTGATCCTACTTCAGCCCATTGAAAGGCATTGAAGTCGGATCAAAGTCGTATCAGTGTCTTCACTGATCCAATTTTGGCATGCGACCTGTGCTCTGGGGATTTTGAAGAACTCCAAGCCAAATTTTTAAAGAAAAAACTGGCATGGGGTCCCCCTCCAGGAGCATACCAGGCCCTTTGGTCTGGTATGGATTTTAAGGGGAACCCCATGCCGAAAAAACAGCGTGGGGTCCCCCCCAAAACCCATACCAGACCCTTATCCGAGCACACAGCCCGGCAGGCCAGGGAAGGGGGTGGGGACGAGCGAGCGGCCCCCTCCCTCCTGGACCATACCAGGCCGCGTGCCCTCAACATGGGGAGTATGGGTGCTTCGGGGCAGGGGGGGCTCTGCGCCCCCCCACCCCAAAGCACCTTGTCCCCATGTTGATGAGGACAAGGGCCTTTTCCCGACAACCCTGGCCGGTGGTTGTCGGGGTCTGCGGGCGGGGACTCATCGGAATCTGGAAGCCCCCTTTAACAAGGGGGCCCCCAGATGCCGGCCCCCCACCCTATGTAAATGAGTATGGGGTACATCGTACCCCTACTCATTTACCTGGGAAGAAATATGTACACAAAAAACCACACAGCTTTTTAAAATATTTTATTAAATCAGCTCCGGTGGTCTTCTCCCCTCTCCGGTGTCTTCTTTTCTTCGGCTCTTTTGCAGGGTCTTTCATCTTCTGAGGGGTCTTTTCTTCTCCTCTGCGGCGTCTTCTGCTCTATTCTGCCGGTCTTCTCCGCTGTCCTCTTCCCTCTGTTCTTCCTCTCTTCTTCTTCTTCTTTTCTTCTTCTTCTTCCCATGTTGACACGACGCGTTCTCCTTCAAGAATGGCCCCGCCGCTCTGTGCTGTGCCTTATATTGGCATGGGGCGTGGCCACCAGATGACATCACCTGGAGGTCCCGCCCCATATGAGGTCACATCCTGGGGGTAGAGCTCTGATATCATATGGGGCGGGGCTTCCAGGTGATGTCATC
>BLSH010254677.1:7804-19228 GCA_018402905.1 Glandirana rugosa
ACTATAAAGTATTAAAGTAAATACACGTTATTTACATAAAAATATACTTTTACCAAATGATTTAGTAAAGACGAGGTGGTGAAAATTTCAGGGTGGTTATCCCCAATAGAAAAACGATACGACTTTATCACCGAAGTCTAAATAGAATCGGAGACTGGCCTTGATTTAAAATTAATATCGGGTTTGAAAAAAGAAACAAAAAAACTTTTTCATACTTCCCAAGTTTGGTCACCGCCGACCACGATGTAAAAAAGCCCCCCCCACATGGTCCTTCCTTCTGCCCGCTTATTCTAAAGAACACTAATGTATGGTCATTGAAAGCGAGCACTTGCTATTGGTGTATATTTAATTGTATACTCATGTTTGGTTTATCTTAAGAATACTTCTGACCTAGCGCTACACTCTCTGTTCCCCATTATGTTAAACTTACCTGCAAACAAAGTCCTTGTTGTTTCCGCTGGAGGCCGCATCCATCTTCGCCCGTCTTCCTTCCTGGTACACCCCCCCCGAAAAAATGTAGCACCAGCCGCCACTGGTTTGAACCCTTCATACTTTTTCAAAAAAACAAAGAAAAAAGTTTGGGCTATAATTAAAATTTAGTTCCGGTCAGAGGCTAAGATAAATCTGAAGCCACTATTTCAGCATAGCAAAAAGATAACCCCTATTGGTGGGACTTTAAAAGTGGTGGAGCAGAAATGATTTAGTAAACCATTTTCATATAAAAATACATTTATTGCACATAAATGAAATTATGAAATATCATTACACATGTTCATAAAAAGGTTTTTTTTTATGATATATAGATATTTCTGCAGCCCACAACGGGATCTAGCGCATGTGTTCTCATAAGGGGGTGCCAGTGTCCCAATAATCTCCTGTCTCCACATGTGGCAACTCTGGGTCAACGTGGGCTGCAGAAATATCTGCTTCCGCTGCTATCTGCGCGGACCGAGGTGTGGTGTCTTGTAAACAGATGGACGCAACAATCTGAGCAACATTTTAACGAATGGCGACTGGGGAGCATAGCTATTTCTCCCCCCCCCTTCCTCCTTCACCACCTGGGCGTTGGGACGACAGATTGAATAAACGTCTCCTATTGCATGTCATGAGGGCGAACGTGACATATATTAAGGCTCGAGCCTGAACCTCCTCCGCTATACCAACATTGAAGTACCATTCTGACCCCTATTCTATTCCTTAACTACTTTTTTTATTGCACATCATAACAGTGAAGATCTGTGAGTGATATTAGCAGAGAAATTGCATCCAATACGCTGACACATTCTGCAACAAGCCCCTGACAAAAGGCTTGAACCTGAAACGCGTCGGGCTCTTCTCCTTTTGCATAGGACTGCGGAATGCTGTAAAGAATATACCTATTCAATTGTTGGTGTGTGCCATCTATGCTGGAATTTTTCCATGGTTTTTAACAGGTCGTAAATTGATGTACATGAAAAAAACCCTTTTTATGAACATGTGTAATGATATTTTATAATTGACTTTATGTGCAATAAATGCATTTTTATATGGAAATGGTTTATGCTCCACCACTTTTAAAGTCCCACCAATAGGGGTTATCTTTTTTCTATACAATTCTGGGATTGGTGGTGGTGTCAGATTGGCATTGCTTGTTTGGTAGATCTTTACACTATTTCAGCATAGCGGACAGGCATTTAGCATTTTCAGCAGGACATGTCAGCAAGGGCAGCCTATGTTTTTCTTTGAATAGCAGTGTATAACAATGTCAAAAAGGCCACTCTTTGTAGCGTTCCTATCTGCCACTTTTTTGATAGTCACACTGAGAGACTATTTTGTGTTTAATGGTAAATACGGCTAAATAAAATAGCAAGACACACTGCACAATTACTCTGAAAAAGCAGCGACAAGCCAAGACATGACAAGTAGGAGGAAGAGTGGCCACTAGACTTTATAGAAAGCCATTATTCACACAAAAGATGGATGCTTGAAGTGGCTAGAGTGCTTACATTAGTGAAAATATTAGTAATTTTTCTATTTTAAGAGTGTGAAGTGTTTTTATCAAACGCCCTCGAAAGTATTATAAAACTGCTGCTATTACAGAAGATGAATATGTGTTCGGCAATTACAGCCCTTACTGAGCATATAGTTTTATACGTTGGCAGGAAGTAAAAATTTATATTAATGAAAAGTAATGTGCAGCTGATAGCTTACAGCTAGCCTGTACTGACATTAAGCCCTGGTTCACATTGATGCTACTTTGAAATCGCTGCTACCTCACTTGAAGTAGCGGGACTTCAAAGTAGCAAGGTCAGCGCAATTTCAGGTGCTACTTGATAGACATCTGTGTTGATTCATGCACAAATGTCTATTGTAATCTGAAATCAGCAAAAAAGTAGTACAGGAACTACTTTTACAAATCGATGCGGGACTGCAAAATCAGTGTCGCACCGATTAGAACAGTGCCATTGCTGACAATAGGCTGCGACTTGTCTGCAATTTGATGCATGACAAATCGCTCCAATGTAAACCTAGGCTAAAGGTAGTAAACTGACAGCAGTAGTTAAAGCAGACCTAACATCAGATATATATTTTTTCATGTTAGGTGAATGTAATTTAAATAATGTGTAAAGCCTCGTACACACGGTGCGATTGTCATACGACCCCATGTCTAACTTTTCCCAAAATCGGCTGTACGTGATTTTGTCTAGCGTACTGATGGGAGAAAAGTTGTCGTTCGACAAAGGTGAACTTAGTGACATGATACGAGCGTATACAGAGGAAGTTCATTTTTCGTGCGTCACCCTTTGGGCCCCTTCCGCTGATTTCGTCTTTACACGACCAAACACTTCTGGCTCATTCCTGGGTTCTGAACATGCGAGTTTGTACTTACAACTTTTGTTTGTCCAACTTCTGTACAGACGAGCCCAAAATCCGATGACGCCTTGTCGCCAGACAAAAGTTTTCTTGGACGATAATTCAAAATCGGCTGTCGAATGGAGCGTACTAACGGTCGGATTATTGTACGACAGGCTGTCGTACGACAATTTTAGGCCTATAATTGTACCATGTGTACGGCCTTAAGTGTAACACTTTCAGGTATGTATTACCTCTCACAGAGATCACAGAATTCCCCCTGATAATGTCTTGATCTGCTTTTCTCTCCAGAAGGAAGGATCTTTGTTCACGCATCATCCAGGGTCACCATCAACTTCCTGGGCTAAGATGCAGACTTATAAAGTACCTAAACTGTAAATGTTAAATGGGAGCACCTGTAGGTGTCTGCATGTAACTTTAGTTATCTTTTACAGCAGGGACATTGATCCTCTTTGGGGAGGGGTTCAGTCTCACGCTACCAGAGGAAAATAATTAGGTGGTACACTGTGCACACTGATACCCAATTTCACAGAGTGGGAGAGGTCTAAAACTTGAGCCTACTCATTGGGTACACAGTAACATATGGCACAGTCCTTGTACCCAAAATATCCTTTAATTACTATGCCATAAGCAAGCTTTTAACAGGGATTAGGAGTGTGTAATGCACCGAGCACAGTTGTCAGGAGTACATACTGCACAGGTGCGCAGACAGAGAATGACAAAAACGTAATCCCCCCCCCAAGCCAAATCCCCCCCCCCCCCAAGTACAGCTACCTCCCTCCCAGTAGTAAAAATCCTGTGATGGAAACGGCCAGCACCCAAATTGGGTGCAGGGGTCAGGAGTATAACATACAACATGTAAAAAAGTGAAAAAGAAAATGTGTAGTGCCAAAAATATATAATTAACAATAAATCAATAAAAAATGAATCCTTAACTAATAAATGCAGTCCTCCATAATAGAAGCAAAGAAAGCATTATATAAAAAATGCATTATATAAAAAGTCCAGTGAAGTAGTGAAACCGTATCCAAGCACCTCCTGAAGTGAATGTGTAGTTCCCAGCAAAGTGCTCAGAGGCCAGCCACCATATCTCAGTGAAATGGACATTCGCCAGAGATGATGGCTGCCATTACAACAGCAAACACACCTGTTTTTGTGTGCCTGTCATCCAGTGAAAGCCTGGTAAGCCCGTCTAACGACAGTCCTCAACAGGGTCAAGCTCTAAAAAACGAAGCTCACCAGGAGCCAATAGCAATCCTCATAGTGTGGTAGTTTAATTAAAATGGCTGCATGTACACATAAAAGCAACATTTCGTCCAATGGGAAGTTATCATTATTACCCCTTGGCAACGTCCCAAAATGGGGAGGAAACACTAATGCTGACATCACACAACTGCTTGATTCTGGGTCGACAGCGGCTTCCTATGTAAAGATTTTATGTCATTGTTTTTACAGCCATGCACACAGCCTTGGACACACCCTTTGATGACTGACTAAAAAGCGGGTCTGTCCTGGCAGATCAGGGACAGTTGATATGTATACACTTCAGGTCTTCTTTAACTCTACATTCACGCTGGAGAGTAGCATAATCAGGTATTTTTACAAGTAGGGTGTTTTTGGAACAACTTGCCATTCAGGGGATTATTTGGGGCAGGATCAGACATTTTTTTCACCTAATAGTCTTTATTATGCAAGTGCCTGGAAAATGTGTCAGGTGCTCCCACCCATTGAAGTCTATGTTGCCATAAAACCCAAATCTGCCTGAAGAGAAGCTCCTGTCCTTTTTTGAGCAACAGTCATCTAGCAATAGGAGCCCGAGCACTCAGGTGTAAACAGGCATCATTTAAAACTGTGGTGTAGTGGATAGCACTTTCGCCTAGCAGCAAAAGGGTCGCTGGTTTGAATCCCAACCATGATACTAGCTGCCTGGAGTTTGCATGCTCTCCCTGTGCCTGCCTGGGTTTCCTTCGGGTACTCTGGTTTCCTCCCACATTCCAAAGACATGCTGGTAGGTTAACTGGGTCCTGTCTAAATTGTCCCTAGTACAGTATGTGTATGTATGAATGTAAGTTAGGGATCTTAGATTGTAAGCTCCTTGAGGATAGGGACTGATGTGAATGCACAATGTATCTATGTAAAGCGCTGCATAAATTGACAGCGCTATATAAGTACCTGAAATAAGTAAAAAACAAAACAATGGGGGTTTTAATGTTGTGGGTTTTGCTTGCTTCAAGCTACAGTACAGTACAGTAACATGGATCTCTAAACCCAAAAATTAAACTCTGTGGTCAGTACTTACTTTACCCTATGCCCGTTTCTATGGTGTCCTAAGAGAAACTGTTTCCGCACCAGAATTAGAGTGCTAAATGCTCTTACGCTATGTCAGGGGTCTCCAAACTTTCTAAACAAAAAGACAATTTACTGTCCTTCAGACTTTGAAGGGGCTGGAGTGTGGCCAGTGTAAGCAGAAAATGCCCTGATATCAGTGGGAGTAAAATAATGCCCCATCATTGGTATCAGTGGGAAGAATAGTGCCCCGTTGTTGGTATTGATGGGAGGAATAGTGCCCCATTGTTGGTATCAGTGGAAGGAATAGTGTCACATCATTGGTATTGGTGGAAGGAATAGTGTCCCACTGTTGGTATTGATGGGAGGAATAGTGCCCCATTGTTGGTATCCGGGGAAGGAATAGTGTCACACCATGGGCGTCAGTGGGAGAAACAGTACCCTGTTGTGGTGTCAGTGGAAGAAATAGTGTCCCATTGTTGGTGTCAGTGGAATTAATAATGACCCATCATTGGTGTCAGTGGAAGAAATAGTGCCGCGTTGTTGGTATCAGCTGCAGGAATTATGCCCCCAAAGGCAAGCAAAGGGCTGCATCTAGCCCCCGGGCCGCAGTTTGGAAACCACTGCTCTATGCTACTAGGTTTTTGCCTGTTTCCACTGCCAGTTTACTGTGTTCCATGGGAGAATAAATGTGCTTTTGAAAGAAAAAGTCACTTATTTTGCATCACTGAGATATGTTTATTCTCCAATTTGACCTTTGTGCTCTACATAACTCTACAATAAAGTGCTTACATTTTACTTTATGATTTGGTTATTTTATTTTTCCTGCCTGTGGTTGAAGTCTATGTTTTTTTCTAAGTGTTGTTAAGTCATACAGCATATTTGTTACACAGGTTATAAAAATTACATTAGTTATGAAGCCTGAAAGTTATTGATTTACACTGCTTGAATTTAATAGTTCCAAAACCCCCATTAGAACCATTTAACAATCATTCCAAGCTTCAAAGTCAAAAGTGTTTCTTTTCAAAGGAGACCTGGGTTTGTATTATATTAACCGATACAATATACCCATCGGTTAAACCCACATTCCTCCGACCTTCTAATTATGAAAACCATAAAGCTTGTAAAATGTTTGATTGCTTTCTCTATGTTTGCTAATGGAACTCCACATCCACCCGTCTGCACGAGATCAACTATATTTACATCCCATGTGATACATTAAGAGAAATTAATACCATACCTGCGCTTTAAGTGCTCTCCATTTAATCCCCAGTGGTGATATACAATAAAACATGACGCGTACATTTACACTTGCATGAAGATAGGCCACAATTACAAAAAAAAATCAAACATCTGAATAAACAGTTAAAAAATCATGAGAGCTACAAGGTTAAAATCAATGTATTATTAAAGAATACAATCTTTGTTGCATAGTCAGCAAGGTAATACATATAAATCACCTCTTCAAGGTCAATAGAAAACAAAAATATATATTATATTCTGTAACAGTAGCTATAATTGCATACTGTTTGTGTTAAATTACAGTTTATAAAAATTTACACAAACCTAGGGTGGTGTGGTGGGTTCCACATGTTCTTTTCCTTATGTATTGTTAACATGACACATGTCAATGCTAATTTCAGCCCTTGGACTGCAATTTGAACCCCTTGAGCCTTCAAAATCTTAAATCAAATCTATGATTCACTCACAAGTCACTCTTTTCTTTTTCTTTGGTCACCAATTCTCATGCAGAGCTTCTCTTGTTCTGCTTTCCATCTGTAAAAAAAACATTTTAGTTGCCATTGTGTTTTTTTTTTGTTTGTTGACCAAAAATACAAAATTAACTTTGATTAAAGTATATCTAAAGCCAACGCTTTTTTCTTGTTTTGGGGAGAGTCTGGAAAATTGACCTATCACATTTATATTGCTATGTGTATCCCCACTGGGGAGATTCACTATCTTCATATGTCCTGATGACCATTGTCAATGGAACTGAAAGTAAGGAAAAACCCAAAATTTTGGGAAGTCACTGAAACAAAGTGGAAATTGCCCAATGGCGACTCTTCCTGTAGTGAAAATTGAGAAATCAAAAAATTGAAAGTTTCTAACTTCAGCTTGTGCAGTTAAGCTGGGGTCAATTAGTCTGGGGTTCCTCCCTCCTTGATATCAGCTGGACTCAGTTCACAGCCGACTTTTGAGTATAGATCCCCCTTCTTAACAGCCTTTTATCCCTTTTTTAAAGGGTAGCATTTATTAACTCAAAAAAAAAAAATGTATTTATAGCCTTACATTTGCACCTGCTGACGAATGGTAAAGAGCCATGAAACGCGTAGAGTTTTTTTTAAAGTGCCAAGACCAGCTCGGCTTATGTTACATATTTTTATGTATGTTTGAATTTATTTTGCTAATCATGTATTTCTGGAATTCATGTGTTTTACCATGTTAGCAATTTTGCATGTAATTATATCAAATGGCCTCATGTATTTTCATGAAATGTTTTTAAAAACTGGTTGTAAAATAAATTTCAAATCATATATATACTTCATGTATTGTTATGCCTCATAGAAAGTCCCACTTTCCTTTTTCCTGTCCAAATACTCAATAGGGATGGAGGCAAATTATATTGGTTGTGTCAGGTCACATTTTTTACTGTTTGGTTTTGCTCAATTAAGCTTTGACAAAAAAACTAGAAGCTGATTGTTTTCTATATAGCACTGCACCAGATTTTGCACTCTCCAGTTTTAATAAATCAACCCCACTGGTTAAGGGTTCTTTCACAAGTACGGAGCCCGTTTTGATGTGCTCCGCTGCTCAGCGGGGTTCGATCCGTTGATCCCCGCTGAGCCGGTGGATGACAGGTCCGTCTCTGCAGCACCTGTCAGTGCTCCACTCTCCTCTATGAGGGAACGGATGAAAATGGACCGTCTGTCCGTTTTCATCTGATCCGATCCACCAGATGGATGGAAAATAGGGTTTCCAATCCATCTGTATTTAGCGGATCGGAGGGGATTGGAGGTCAGGGGACATGTCACCGCTGACATCCGTCGTGCCATAGGAGTACCTGGAGTGTCCATTCAAGTCGGCTTGAAAACTGACAGATGGACCAAGTGTGAAAGGACCCTAAAAGCTACATAAAAACACAATGCAATGATTTGCAAATCTCATAAACCTTTATTTAATTCCCAATAGAAAATAGAAAACATATCAAATGTTTAAACTGAGAAAATGTACAATTTTAAGAAACTTTGAAATTGATGGCAGCAACGCAATTAAAAATAGTTGGGACAGGGCAACAGAAAGCTGGTAAAGTAAATGGTACTAACAAGGAAGAGCTGGAAAAGCATTTTGTAACTAATTAGGTTCATTGGCAATAGGTCAGTAATATGATTGGGTATAAAAAGAGAGTCATAGTGTGTCAGAAGTAAATATGAGCAGAGGTCTCTGAAAAGCTGCATCTAAAAATCGTCAGTTTTAGAATAATGTTTCTCAATGTAAAATTGCAAAGACTTTAAATATATCATCGTCTACAGTACATCATTTCATCAAAAGCTTCTGAGAATCTGGAGAAATTTCTGTGCACAGGGGACAAGGCTGAAACACAATATTGGATGCCCCTGACCTTTGGGCCCTCAGATGGCACTGCATTACAAACAGGCATGATTTTGTCATGGGCATCACTGCATGGGTTCAAGAATACTTCCAAAAATCGCTGTCTGTAAACACAGTTTGCTGTAACTTTGCAAGTTAAAGCTTTATCATGCAAAGTGGTAAACATACCCAAACATGATCCAGAAATGCCGCTGTCTCCTCTGGGCCAAAGTTCTTTTAAAATGGTCTGCTGCAAAGTGGAAAACTGTTCTGCGAGCAAACAAATTGAAATGTGGCATTATTTTTGGCAGCAATGGGTGCCAAGTCCTCCGGACTAAAGAGCAGCACTCAGTTAAAAAGCCTGCATCATCTGGAAAGGCACCAACAATGCTGAAATGTATATCCAGGTTTTAGATCAGTATATGCTCCCATCCAGACAACATCCTTTTCAGATAAGGCCTTGCATATTTCAGCAGGACAATGCTAAACCGCATACTGCTGTCAGGAACGCCCGACAAATAGGAAAAAGCACATGTGCGCGTACATTAGCCATTACTGGTGCCAATGGGTATATATAAGGACAGCAGCTGCACTAGTTGTCCTGCATCCACAGCTTATCTGCATCTGCTGTGCCATCTGCTACCCAGCAATCCAGGTTGTTCCTGCAACTCATCAGCTACTCATCTCTGCTGTCAACGGAGAATCTTACAGGCATTCCTACCTTGCGGCCACTGCTGCAACTGTACAAGAGGCCTCCTTCTGCTCTTCAGGCTCTACTGGAAGGTGCATGACAACTGCATCTATAACAACAGCATAGCTTCGTAGTAGAAGAGCCTGGTTGCTTAACTGGCCTGTCTATAGTCCAGACCTGTCACCAATTGAAAATATTTGGCACATCTTGAAGCTAAAATAGAGTGTTGTTAAGAGAAGAGGGGATGCTTCACTGTGGTGAACAGGTCCCTGCCCCAACTTTTTTGAAACATGTTGCTGCCATCAATTTCAAAATTACCTTCCTTTTTTGTTACAATGGTATATTTTCTCAGTTTAAATATTTGATATGTTTTCTGTTATGAATAAAATATGGGTTTATGAGATTTGCAAATCATTGCATTCTGTTTTTATGTAGATTTTACACAATGTCCCAGCTTTTTCAGAATTGGGATTGTATACAACTGCATCTATAGCAGACTCTTATTCTATATGAGGTCTAGTGTAGATGCTAATGTAGATGCGTTCCACAAAAACAAAATTGCATACTGGCCACATACCCTCAACACGAGAGAGGGGGAAGGGAGGCATCTGGCAAAGCACCTAGTCCCCATTTTGATCAAGACAAGGGCCTCTTCCCCCAAATGCTGGCCTAGTAGTTGAGGTGGTCTGCAGGCAGTGAGCTACTCTGAATCTGCAAGCCACATTTATATAGGCAGCACAGTGGTTTAGTGGTTAGCACTTCTGCCTAGCAGCAAAAGGGTCACTGGTTCAAATCCCAACCATGACACTCCCTGCCTTGAGTTTGCATGTTCTCCCTGTACCTGCATGGGTTTCCACCGGGTACTCCAGTTTCCTACCACACTCCAAAGACATGCTGGTAGGTTAATTGGATCCTGTCTAAATTGGCCTAGTATATGTATGAATGCGGGTTAGGGACCTTACATTGTAACTTCCTTGAGGGCAGAGACTGATGTGAATGCACAATGTATATGTAAAGCACTGCATAAATTGACAGCACTATATAAGTACATAAAATATCTGAGGTTTATTGATTTATGTATTTTTTTGCTCTACATCTTAAAGAGCTAACTTAACTGTAATGAATGATGCCCCTTGTTGTGCAGGCAGCTGGATTGTATAGAATCTTTACTGCAGGGGTACCCCGTCCTCTTCCTGTGGCTGAACTTCCCTCATGGAGGGGGTTCATCATTTCAGGCTCTGGGCTTGTCTAAATTGGCCTAGTATATGTATGAATGCGGGTCAGGGACCTTACATTGTAACTTCCTTGAGGGCAGAGACTGATGTGAATGTACAATGTATATGTAAAGCACTGCATAAATTGACGGCACTATATAAGTACATAAAATATCTGAGGTTTATTGATTTATGTATTTTTATGCTCTACATCTTAATGAGCTAACTTAACTGTAATGAATGATGCCCCTTGTTGTGCAGGCAGCTGGATTGTATAGAATCTTTACTGCAGGGGTGCCCCGTCCTCTTCCTGTGGCTGAACTTCCCTCATGGAGGGGGTTCATAATTTCAGGCTCTGGGCTTGGCTGCTGTGGAAAAAGTTCCTGATGAAGACCCAGTGCTCCTCCTTCATTGAGAAGCGTTCTTTGATAGCTTTCACTGCCTGTAACATAGTCTGTAATCGTGGGAGTTTGATGAGTCACAGGATTCTCTCCACCATTCACAGACTTTGTTGCAGGCAGTGAAAGGAATGAAAGAACTTTTCTCAATGGAGGAGAAAGGGGGAAGGGGGTCCTTAATGGGAGCTTTTTGACAAGTTCTCTTAATAAAACATAGAAAATCCTCAATGTACATCCATCATCAAGCCCATCATTAAACATGATCCATGTCAGTCATGATGAACTACATCCGCCAAAAGAAGAAAGCCCACCGACCAATGGATCCTCTCCTGTCATTTACTCAGTACAAATGACATCCCTGCTACTAAAAGTAAACAACTGAGCTGGGACTCCC
>BLSH010254677.1:26603-36718 GCA_018402905.1 Glandirana rugosa
GCGACACATTAGTCTCGGATTTCGCTCCGTATTTACAAGATTTGGACTCATGTTGGACGTACTGGTCCGTAGATGTACGTTTCGTACTCGACGTCACCTTATTCGTGGAGTTTTAGCTTCTTTTCAGAGCCCGAGGAGGACGAAGGAGAAGACGACGACGGAGCCGGAGAAGGAGGTGGAGATGTCACGGTCACAGTGGACGGTGCTGTCACATCGTCTGTTTGCTGGGTGGCAGGTGACACTGGCACTGTAGAGGTGGAGGAAGAGGCCGAGGCAGCAGCAGAAGAGGAAGCAGGAGGAGCCCGAGACTTTTCTTCGATTTTGAGGTGCTTATTCCACTGCAGCTCATGCTTTGCATGTAGATGCCTGGTCATGCAGGTTGTACTCAGGTTTAGAACATTTATGCCTCGCTTTAGGCTCTGATTACACAGCGTGCAAACCACTCGTGTCTTGTCCTCAGCACATTGTCTGAAGAACTGCCACACCAGGGAACTCCTTTGACCTGCCTTTGGTCTGCTAGGTCCCTGAGTGCGGTGGGTAGTAGCAGGCGTACTGTCTAGGGGACGGTCGCTCCACTTTTGCAACCTGCTTCCTCTTTTGCTGTGCTGATGCCTCTGTGCAACCACCACCTCTTCCTCCAAACTGCACACATCACTTGCATGACCTTCATTCCATGTGGGGTCTAGGACCTCATCATCCTCCACATCATCTTCCACCCACTCTTCACCACTCCCCTCCTTGTCAGCCTGCACACTGTGGAAAGCCGCAGCAGTTGGCATCTGTGTTTTGTCATCATCAGAGACGTGCTGCGGTGGTGTTTCCATGTCCTCATCCTAAAACAGAAGTGGTTGGGCATCGATGCACTCAATGTCTTCCACTTCTGGGGCAGGGCTATGTGGGTGGCCCACAGAAAGCACACCAGCAGAGTCTTCAAAAAACATAAGAGACTGCTGCATGACTTGGGGCTCAGACTGCTTGGCTGATTTACAAGGGGCTGAGGTGAAAGACAGATGGCCATGGGGTTCAGGTGCCAACTCTGAGCTTTCAGCAAGGGACCGGGAGGGAGATAATGTGAAGGAACTTGAGGCATTGTCAGTCACCCAATCTACTATTGCCTGTACTTGTTCTGGCCTCACCATTAGTTGAGCGGCATTCGGGCCTACCATATAACGTTGAAGGTTCTCTCGGCTACTCGCATCTGAGGAAGGTGTTTCACTTGTGCGTGTAGCTGGCACAGATCGACCGCATCCTCTCCTTGCAACAGGAGCTTCACCAATATCATCAACACCAGCAGCACCACGACCACGTCCCTTATTTGACGCTCTCCTCATTCTGGACGCAAGGAAATGCACAGGAAGGTGCAAATGTACTATGTAGAACTACTTTTTATTTTTCTTTAAACCAGCAATGTCGACGCACTTTTTAATTTTGTGCAAGAAATGCACAGCAAGGTGCAAATGTACTATGTAGCGCTATTTATTATTCTTTTTTTTAAAACCAGCAATGTAGAGACACTTTTTATTTTTGTGCAAGAAATGCACCGCTGGCCGCCTATGTAGTATTTAGAATATTTTTTTTTTTTTAAATCAGCAATGTACACGCACGTTTTATTTCTGTGCAAGAAATGCACCACTGGCTGCAAATGTAGCATTTAGAATATTTTTTTTTTTAAACCAGCAATGTAGACACACTTTATATTTTTGTGAAAGAAATGCACTGCTGGCCACAAAGGTAGTATTTAGAATTTTTTTTTTTTAAACCAGCAATGTAGACGCACTTTTTAATTTTGTGCAAGAAATGCCCCGCTGGCCGCAAATGTAATATTTTGCACAAAAAAAAAATGTAATTTGTCTAACTGCAATGTAAAAGCAGTATTTAAATATTCCAAAATGTTGCCAACCGAACTAACAGAACACGATTAAAGTAGTATCCCTAACACACAAGCAGTTGCAAGTGCACTGCACTTGCAAAAATGGCTGCAAACGCCCACCTAACAAACAGAAAAACTGCTTAGGTTTTATATGAGGCCCTTTGGTTAGCTAACAAAATGTACAAAAATCTCCTCTAGCACCCACCCACCAATAAATCGCTGTTTTCAACAGATTTTCTAAAGCTAATCCATCCCTCACAGCAGCAGCATCCTCTCCCTACACTAGTATGAGATGATTTTCTAAAGCTAATCTGTCCCTCACAGCAGCAGCAGCATCCTCTCCCTACACTAGTATGAGGTGATGTGATATGCAGCACTACGTGACTCCGGCTTATATAGAGGCTGGGTCACATGATGCACTGGCCAATCACAGCCATGCCATTAGTAGGCATGGCTGTGATGGCTTCTAAGGGCAAACGAGTGAAACGCTTGTTGATTGGCTGCCCTGCAGCTATTCAACAGGCACGAAAAAATACCCGAACCCGGACTTTTTCTCAAATGTCCGGGTTCGGGACAGGGACACCCTAAAGTCCTGTACGAACCCGGACGAGTTCGGGTTCGCTCAACTCTATTGGTGATGGTTTAGTGAGATTTTGCATTCAAAAATCAAGAATTTTCATCCAAGAAGGGCACAGTGAACTTTATTTGAAGCACTTTAAATGTTTTTAAACACTTTATGTATTTTATGCTCTTTATTTAGGAGTAAATCGTTTTTGTAAGTTTTAATTTAATTTATTAAACATCACAGGTAATATTGTAACATTCACTTGAATATAACACCTCCTCACTTTCTTTTTCTTTTTATTTAGTGTGAACATTTTCACAACCTCCGAACAAGCAAAAATTTGAACAAAAATGGCAGCTGATCTCTAATTACCATGTGGGCAGGGATACTTGCCCTTCATGTGGAGGTACCTTTTGCCATGCACATGCTCATCAATACCCGGGACTAGACAGGGCTCATGTGAGGATTAAGGCAGTCCCCCAACTTAGAGATGAGCTGTGTCATCTTTTGCAGTAATAAAAGTACAGAGTTCCATCTAAAAGCGCTATCCCATGTCACTGCACACCTTGCGTAATGTATGTTGCAATTTGGAGGGCACCACTGAGCCTGTGCCCTGTCCACTAGTTCAGTGTACCTCTGCTGCCTCGCCTCGCTCTCAGTGACAGAATGGGGTCCTACCATGCACATAGAATGAACCTCATCAGTCTACTTGTTGACTCCTTCCTTCCATGTGACCAGGCTATGTCACGCACCTGGTGGTGGAGTCTGATTTATGCAAGGAGCAACCTCTCTTACGACCCTGATTCCAGAACCCCTGGTAGTGCAGACAGTGAGCTCGGGAGTGCAGGGAGGCACGAGGGCTTGGATGGATGGTGATTCAAGCGTAGAGGGTTCCTCTGGAGCTCGTGCTTGGAAGGTAGCGTAGTGATACAGTCCGGGTTGGCAACAGGCAGGCAGTGCGGTACAAGTGGAGCAGGCAAGAGAGTGGTCGGATGCAGGCTGGGTCGTCAATGGGCGAAGTACACAGGGTTGAAACAGGAGAATGGTCGTGGACAAACCGGGGTCAATGCAGGCGGAATACACAGGAACAGGAGACAAGCCGGGGTCACAAGAACAGGAACTGACAGGAAACACACTGCTGTAGGCACGGGTAACCCCATAGAATGGACAGCACCTGCCTCCTGGCACCGTCCTGCTCAAATGGCCGCCACTGGCGCCATTATCGCGCGAGCACACTCACGGAAAGCCGGAAACGACCAGAAAGTGTCCATTTTCCTAACAGGCTATGAGTCTCCATAACACAGATTCTGTCACAGTTGCCTAGGGAAACTGACTCCTGGGGAGGGAGCCAGGACACAACCTCCTCACTACTGGAGGACCCGTCACCGACATCAGGTACCATGCTTATAACCGGCTACTATGTACCTTGCACTAGTTACTGGTTACCCATGGCAACTGAATTACTCCTACGACTTGTCTTTGTTAACCTTGTAGCAGTGGCTTTGCTTTATACCCCATGTATGCTTTATTGGCCCTAGTTCTTTCATACGTCAGGAACCAGCATGCACCCCTTTAAATCACTTAAGACCAGGCTTAGAACAGTTGATGCAAGTTTTACTTTAACACCTTGGTAATACAGTTCAACATGAATATTAACAATAGAACATCCCCTAACTATCTCTATTAGGCTGCACAGGTATACCCCAACAAGGTAGTAGTGCATGCTTGGTGTTTTCCAGAAACTGATAGATCTCCGGTCTCCCAGTGCCTTCTGACGCACTGCAAGGCACAACAATCCTCCTCTGGTCTATCCAGCATCTCTACTAGAGAGGGACTCTGATTCCAAAGTAGCTGAAGATTAAATATTTAGGCTCATCCTTCCATACAGGCAGCAGCTCTCTGTGCAGAGCCTTTACTCTTTTTTGTTTACAGCACAGGGGAGAGGGCAGAGCCCAGAAAAGACTGCAGAAACTGCAGAAACAGGTTTAACCCCTTCCCAGCCTGGACCAGCCAACTGCCTAACAAACATACTGTAGGCCACCTGCCTAAAGCCATAACATTAACTGATTGTTCTCCTTGCTTTACAAGCTCTCGTTGGAGGATGAAAGTTATGTTGTGTGCATACTTTTATTTAAAAATTACTTTAAATGTCTTAAGTAGTTAGCACTACATCTTCAATTTCCCTGAGGAAATACACAAGTCACTTTCAGATGACAGCGAAGTTGTAAGTATCACTCGTCTCCTCATGAATATTCAGAAAAGTAAACTTCACTAACTAGTGGAGCTTGTAGTTGCAGAGGAATTAAAGCAGAAAGTAACATAGAATGTTAATGAGGATAAGTGAAATATAACACACGAGCAGCACATAAGTGCGATAAAGTCATTATGATGGTGTGATACTGTAGGTGTGACTTCAGCTTAAACTTGTTTCTGGAAAGTAAATAAAAAATACGTTGTAGACAGAGCTGTGCAGCATTTAAAGTGGTGCATTAAAGGTACATGCCAGTCAAAACCCAACTTCAAACTGAATCTAAAAGCATTTTTTTCTTTATTTAGATAGAAAGTGGATGGGTTAGAACTAGAGTTGAGCGAACCTGAACTGTAAAGTTCGGGTTCGTACCGAACTTTGGGGTGTCCGTGACCCGGAGCCGAAACCGAATATATGAAAAAAAGTTTGTTCGAGTTCTGGGTTCGGGTATTTGATCACACATGTTGAATAGCTGCAGGGCAGCCAATCAACAAGTGTTTTACTGGTTTTCCCTAGAAAATGGCATGGCTGTGATTGGCCAGTGCATCATGTGACCCAGCCTCTATATGAGGCTGGAGTCACAGTGCTGCATGTCACATGCTCTCTGGGTAGTGTAGGGAGAGGATGCTGCTGGTGTTGTGAGGTACAGATTGCAGATAGATAGATAGGTAGAGATTACTACTACTACTGCTTTTAGGGACAGATTGCAGATAGATAGATAGGTAGAGATTACTACTACTACTGCTTTTAGGGACAGAGTGCAGATCTCATCCTGCATTACAAAACGATCTGACTGGACTAGGTAGAGTCTACTGCTTAGAGGGACAGATTATTGTTCTAAAATCATCTCCTAGTTCTATAGGGTCAGGTTCCTGCTGTTGCTGTAAGGGACAGATTATTGTTCTAAAATCATTTTGCAGCCCTCTAGCACTTTCCAGGACTCCTTTACAGTCATTTTTGTGCCGAAAAGTTTGGGTCCCCATTGAATTCAGTGGGGTTCGGGGTAAAGTTCGGGTCAAGTTCGGTACCGAACCCGGACTTTTTTCCGAAGTTCGGCCGAACCCACCAAACCCGAACATCCACGGGTTCGCTCAACTCTGGTTAGAACTAGTGATGAACAAACTAGCTGGGGTTTGCTTGCCATTTTCAAGCTACAGACTAACATCCCATTGAAGTCCAGGGGAGCTGAATCTAGTAATATTTTTTCCCGGCATTTTTCAAAGGCAGTTTGCAAACTTTTGGAAAAATATGGCATTAGAAGCGGGGCACTGCCATGGGGAACATGCACCAATGCAATTTGTTTAAAATACCATTTGGCGAAGAGCCTTTTAAAAGGCTAAAAAGAGCACAGGTGAAAATACACAATTCCTTTCTGACAATGTTTCATGTTACATCCATATTTAGGCCCCCACCACCACACAGCACCCCCTTTTTACAGAATCCAGAGGTTCTTCTCCCAGTGGCATTCTGTCAACTTTGAAAAGCTTTGTCTTTCATTCACTGGAAGTTCTGCCCCCACGGCAGAGCGACTCATAGTTCTCAATGGAGCACAAGTGCAGTGACGTCACCACACTTGTAGTTCATTAAAACTTACTCCAGCTCCATAGCTGAAGGTACAGACCTTGGTGGAGACCTGAGCTGGAGTAAAAATTCAATTTTTTTCTTCATACTTACCTGTAAAATCCATTTCTTTGAGTACGTCATGGGACACAGAGCAGCCATATATATATTAATACCTGGATTATGCGCCACCTCTAGGTGAATGAACACTAATAGAATAACCAAAACAGGAAGTCCCCCTCTATATAACCCCTCCCATACAGGAAGTACTCCAGTTTTGTAGCAAGCAATGAACTCCCGAAAAGAGAGGGAAGGGACCTCTGTGTTCCGTGATGTACTCAAAGAAATGGATTTTACATGTATGAAGAAAAAATCCAATTTTCTTTCTCATACATCACGGGATGCAGAGCAGACATATACATTACTACCTGGGACGTCCCAGAGCAATAGCCTTGAGGGGAGGGAGACACACTGTATGAAAACACCATCAGATTTTGCACAGAAGCCTGTAAGATTCACCTGATAAAATCTTGTGAACGGATGTACCGAAGACCAAGCAGAGGCCTTGCAAATCTGCACCACTGACGCCTGATGGCGAAAAGCCCAGGAGGTTCCAACACCCCTGGTAGAATGAGCTCTAGCCTCAAAGGGAGGAGCCTTACCTTTCAGGTCATAGGCCTTAGTAATTAATTGGCGAATCCAAAGTGAAATGGACACCTTAGAAGCCACTTGACCCTTCTTGGGGCCTTCCAGCAAAACAAAAAATTCATCAGAACTTTTGATGCTTGCAGACCTTTCCAGATTCAGGTTCTGACTGCGATCACCACATCCAAAAGGTGCAACTGCTTCTCTTCTGGCGAGCCAGGCTGAGAGAAAAAAGAAGGTAGAACAATGTCTTGATTGAAATGAAAATCAGAAACTACCTTAGGCAAAAAGGACAGAAGAGGACATAGCACCACCTTATCATGATGCAAAATTAAATATGGCTATTTATAGGAAAGGGCCACCAGCTCAGAGACCCTTCTAGCCAAAGTAATTGCAAAATGAAAAAACAATTTCCGTGTCAAAAGCACAAACAAAATTTCCTTGATCGGTTCAAAAGGTTCCTCCTGTAGCACCGACAGAACGAAATTCAAATCCCAAGGACAAAGAGGAATCTTCATGGGAGGCAATAAATGACTCCTTGAAGAAAAGTTTGGATCAGGGAGTGTGAAGTCAAAGGTTTCCGGAAGTACACTGATAAGACCGAAACTTGCCCTTTAATTGTTGTCAAGGCTAATTTCTTGTCTAAGCCTGACTGAAGAAAAGAGAGAATTCTTACAACCAAGTACTTGCAAGGATGCTAACTTCTGGCCTCACATCAAGCAATGTAGGCCTTCCAAACCCCGTGATAGACCTTCCTGGTGACCGCCTTTCTGACATTTACCAACATAGACATCACTGGTCCTGAGATACCAAAATCTCCTAGCATCCTGGCTTCAATTGCCACGCCGTCAAATTCAGCGAGCGTAAATTCGGGTGGAATATAGGCCCTTGTGACAGAATATCGAGTGGAAACGTCCAAGGTTCGCCTACTGTTAATCTCATTATCTCTGGGTACCAGGCCGGAGCTACCAGGATATCTGATGTCATCTCCTCTCGGATCCTGCAGAAAAGATGTGGCAGGAGAGGAGTCAGGGGGAATGCATAAAGCAGCGAGAACTGAGCCCAGGGAACTACCAGTGCATCTATCCCGATCGCAAGGGGAACTCTTGCTCTGGATACAAACTTCTGAATCTTGCAGTTGAACCTGAATGTCAACAGATCTACATCCGCGTGCCCCAATGCTGGGAAATATGCAAAAACACTTGTGGGTGCAGAGACCATTCTCCATGATGTATCTGTTGGCGGCTGAGATAGTCCGCCTTTTAGTTCTCTACCCCCGGAATGTGGACTGCAGACAGCCCTGGCACATGCTTTTCTGCCAAGGATAACACATGACTGACCTCCATGCGAGCCAGACAACTCTTGGTGCTACCCTGGTGGTTGACATAGGCCACAGCCATGGCATTGTCGATTTGCACTCTTACAGGGTGACCCTGTAACCTTGCTGTCCAACAATTCAGTGCAAGGTGTATTGCCCACAGCTCTAGAACATTGATGGGCAATCCCTGTTCCTTCAGAGTCAATTTCCCCTGAACTGTGGAACTTTCCATGACTGCACTCCAGCCAGAGAGACTGGCATCTGTGGTTACTACCTTCCACGATAGCTGAAGAAAAGACCTTCCTTGTACCAGATTCTAGTCTATTAACCACCAGGCTAGATTTTCTCGAGCCTTGGGGGTTAAGGTCAGGCAGGAATCCAAAGCCTGCATCTTCCTGCTCCATGCAAATAGAATGTTCTGCTGCAATGCCCTGGAGTGGAATTGGGCATATGGAATTACCATCCTTCCCAGAAGACTCATACAGAGTCGGACAGACGGGCATCTCTTTCGGCTTACTTGCCGAACCTAATCCTTTAGGACCTGACCCTTCTTGGAGGCAAGAACACTCTTGCCTGGACTGTGTCCATAACCTGGTCTAAGTATTCCAGAGTTTGAACACGTTTTAAGACCAATTTCTTGGAATTTATGATCCATCCTAGATGTTCCAGGAATTGGACCGTATTGGCCACGTTCCTCATCAAACCCTGCAGTAAATGATCCCTGAGTAGAAGATTGTCTAAGTAGCCTGAAATCAAGATCCCCCGTGATCTTAGATGACCCAGCACTGGCGCCAGGACCTTTGTGAAAACTCGGGGGGCGGTTGCGAGCCCAAAGGGCAGAGCCACAAACTGAAAGTGCTGCTGCTCTATGACAAAGCGCAAAAGCCTTTGATGAGGTTGAAAAATTGGCGCGTGCAGGTATGCATCCTTGATATCTATTGATGCCAGAAAATCTCCTTCTTGGAGAGAGGCCACTACAGAGCGGGCTAATTCCATCCCAAGGGGCCGCACTGAGAGATAAAGTTTCAGTACTCTTATGGCCCCATTTGGTTTTGGAAACGTGAACAGGTTCAAATAAAAACATGTACCCCTTTCGGTAACTGGGACCTCCATAATCACACCTTGCCGTCTTAGACAGTCTAGTGCCTGAAATAATAAGCCCTATTTGAAAGGTCCATGAGAACACTGGACTTCACAAATCTTTGAGGAGGGTAGGAATGTAACTCCAGCCTGTACCCCTGAAACACTGTGCAGATGACCCACTTGTCCTGAACCAGCATTCCCCACACTCCCGCAAACTGCAGCAACCTTCCCCCCACCCGCACAAGTGGGGGTGTCTCTTCATGAGGAAGGTTTGGTGCCGGTATTAGCAGACCTTTGGACCCATGGCCTCTTTTGGCCCTAGCTGTTAGGAAAGGACTGGCCTGTTGAAGTCAGGCCTTTTTCTAGATCTTTTTGCCGTTTTTGCGCGTTCGCACGCGTGCCCATGTGCGCGCGCACCGGAGACGGCGCCAAACGGCCCTATTTAACCACTTCCCGACCGCGCTATAGACAAAAGACGTCCACAGCGCGGTCGGGTTATTCTGACAGGACGTCCATGGACGTCCTCCAGAATATCGCTTCCCGCGCGCCCCCTGGGGCGCGCACACGGGAACATCCGTGACCGTCGGGTCCGGGGGACCCGACTGATCACGGATCGCGGTGAATGGCCGCTGTGAGCGGCCTTTCACCACGTGATCGCGCCGTCCAATGACGGCGCGATCACATGTCAACAAGCCGGCGCTTCCGCCGGCTTTTCTCTCTCCTCTCCGCACCGATCGGTGCATTGTGAGAGGAGAGAGGGGGGAGGAAAGACGTGTGCAGTGCTGTGGGCGATGTGTAATGCCCACAGCACTGCTAAATGACAGCA
>BLSH010254677.1:50185-67855 GCA_018402905.1 Glandirana rugosa
ATAACATGTGACACACGTCTTAATAATCCGTTTACTCATAAAACTGGTGTAGTAGGAGAAATACGTACAACAGAATGAGGTTCGACATATCCGAGCTTTCGGATGATGGTTAATTCGTATAATCCACTACACGTAGAGTCATTACTCTTCCCCACACCAAATTACTGTAGTTGTGGGATATAGTCCACACGTATTAATAATCCGTTGAAGGAAAGGAAACCGTTTTACCCAGTTTTCTTCCTGAACTGTCCGAGGTTTTTCAGTTTTTATCACTCTACAGAACGTCTCCCTACGTCGTGAGAATTTTAACGGTTCGAAGACTTCGCACTAGTAGGTAGTAGGCTTTCGAGCCTATACAGCTTGGAGTAAGACAACATGCATAAAGAGGATGATGTGGTCAAAATACTCATTTGCCTAATAATTCTGCACACAGTGTACAATACAGTATATATGATGCAGAGGTCAGGTGTTTGTAACAAACAGAGTGCAAGGACCAGTAGTATCCAAAGTACAGGTGTCAGAAGTAAGTAATGCACAGCAATCTGAAGTATGTAATGTAAAACCCAGCATACAGTGCACAGTGATCATTGTAACACACAGATTGCAGGAGTCATAAGTATGTAACACACAGAGTGCAAGGGTCAGGAGTATGTAATGCACAGAGTAAAAGGGTCATGAGTATATAATGCATAGAATGCAGAGGTCAAAAGTATGAGTGCAGGGATATGAAGTATGTAACACAGAGTCCAGTGTTCAGTGTGCAATGATCAGGAGAATGTTAACACACAGAGTGCAGAGGTCAGGAGTATGTATTATGCACAAAATGCAGCAATAAGAAGTATGTCAAATACAGAGTGCTGGGGTATGACGCATATAACTTACAAAGTGGCAGGAGTTTATAATGCATTAAGTGCATGGGTTAGGAGTATGTAATGCACAGAATGCAGAGATACGAAGTCTGTAACTTGCAGAGTGCAGGGGTCTGAACCATGTAACTTACAGAGTGCAGGTTCAGGAGTATGAGTGAGAGAGTGCAGGCATTGGGTCAGGAGTATATAATGGGCAGCCCAGCATACAGTGAGCATGGCATACAAGTATGTAACATACAGAATACAGGTTTCAGTAGTAAGTAGCATACAGGGTGTAGGGTCAAGAGTATTTCATGTACAGCCTACTGTGCTAATGCAGCAGTCTGACATATGTGACATACAGAGTGCATATGATTAGTCAGGTTGAAAAAAGTCCAAAAAAACACTAGGCCATCTAGTTTAATCAATGATACAAAAAACATACAAACAGAAATACTCCTTATACACTATCCTATACCCACAGTTGATCTAGAGGACCCATGGTCCATTTCTCTCTAGTGGGGGAAAAAAATCTTTTCTGATCCCCCAGGAGGCAATAGGATATTCCCAGGATCAGCTACCCCTGGTGTTAGTACCTGCAAAAAATAGTATCCAGTAACATTTTGTGGATTTAGGAATGCATCCAGCTCTTTTTGAAACAACCCACTGGCCTAGCAAGAACTAGTTCTTGAGGAGTCTACATTTTTACAGCTCTTAAGGCTCGTACACACGGTACAACAATTGGCCAACAACGGTTGTCCAACAGCCTGTTGGCCAATAATCTGGCCATTAGTACGCACGATCCAACAGCCAATTTAAAATTGTTGGCAAAAAGAAGTTGGCTGACAAGACTAGAAAACTTTTGTTGGCCAACAAGGAGTTGGCCAATTGTTGGCTCGTGTGTACAGAAGTTGACCAACAAAAAGTTGGAAGTGCAAACACGCATGCTGGGAATCCAGGTCATGTAAACCTGTGTTCCTAATTCACAAATTACATTCACCTGAACTTCCTCGTTATACGCTCCTAACACGTCACTACGTCCGGCTTTGTTGGCTGATTACATGACTACCGTCAGTACGCTAGACACAACCGCCAACAGTCAGTTTGGCCAAAAGTTGGACGTTCAGTTGGCCAACAATCTGTGCGTGTGTACGAGGCTTAACTGTGAAGACGTTTTTCTGTATGTGAAGGTTAAATCACTTTTCCTCTAGACGTAAATAGTGCCCCCTTGTCCTATGTAATGACCTGCAAGTGAATAACTCAACACCAAGTTCACTATATGGACCCCTTATGTATTTGTACATATTGATCATATCCCCACTTAATCTCCTCTTCTCAAGAGAGAATAAATGCAGTTCTTCTAATCCTTCCTCATAGCTGAATTCCTCCATGCTTCTTATTAATTTTGTTGTCGTTCTCTGCACTTTTTCCAGTTCCCCAATATCCCTTTTTTTAGCTTGTATCCAAAACTGAACTGAATATTCCAGATGAGATCTTGATTTGTGCAGATGTAAAATTATCTCTCTCTCTCTCTCTTCAGTCCATACCTCTTTTAATACAAGAAAGGATTTTGCTTGCTTTAGAGACTGCAGTTTGGAAGTGCATGCTATTATTAAGCCCATTATCTACCAGAACACCCAGATCCTTCTCCACCATTGATTCCCCCAGCTGTTCTCCTCCTACAATGTATGATGCATGCATGTTTTTAGTCCTCCCAAGTGCATAACTCTACATAGCAATATTAAACAGTGCATTGAGGTTGGCTTGTAAGTTTGAGACATCCTGTAAGGACGTACACCACATTGTCAAAAGTATTGGGACACCTGCCTTTACACGCACATGAACTTTAATGGCATCCCAGTCTTAGTCCATAGGGTTCAATATTGAGTCGGCCCATCCTTTGCAGCTATAACAGCTCCAGCTCTTCTGGGAATTCTGTCCACAAGGTTTAGGAGTGTGTCTATGGGATTGTTTGACCATTCTTCCAGAAGCGCATTTGTGAGGTCAGGCACTGATGTGGATGAGAAGGCCTGGCTCGCAGTCTCCGCTCTAATTCATCCCAAAGGTGTTCTATTGGGTTGAGGTCAGGACTCTGTGCAGGCCAGTCAAATTCCTCCACCCCAAACTTGCTCATCCGTGACTTTATGGTCCTTGTGGACCTTCAATAATCTTGTTTTGCCGAATTCGGGGAACCTAACAAGTTTACCCTAAACAGTAAAGACCACCTGGAAATATATGTATGAAAACCAATTACAGACATATTCATATCACTGTTGAATTATATGACATAATGTCTGTAGCATTATGCACTGGTACTGGTACAAGTTACCCACTGGGCTCTGCAGCCAACAAGAGAACGGGTGATAACTGTCTATCATAAAGTTTATGAGGAGTCACTTGTCACTGTGTATCTGCAGGCGGCGTTCATATAAAGTATAGATTGATGTATTTACTGCCACACCGAGCAGAAGATAAATTACTGAACTGAGACTGAACCTCATTTAAATTAATTCTGGCCTACTTATCTATCGCTGAAGATTATGTATCATATAAAACTGGCATTTCAAACATTTAGAGAAAAGTATGTTCCTGGAGCGGTGACGTTGCCTCTGTTTCCATGATGAATAATGACAAGGGAAAAGTAGTAAATTATCTATAGAGACGCAGCTCTGATCCTATTCCAGATAGATGGAGCATGCTGTTGGTCGAAGGGGCCTGCAATTAAATCAGTACAAGAAAAACAGGGAGACAACAATATAGTGTTCAACAGGTATAAAGGGAGAGACTTATGGTCTTATTTAGTGAAGGGTTCTTAAAGGATATCTAAAGAAAGAAAACAAGTTTAAAATAATGTAGTTTACCAGTCCTTGGATATACCAAATGCAGTCATTTCTTTTAACCCCTTGTCTACCAAGGTACATTTATAGATGGCATGGTAAACAAGGAGTTACCTCAAACGTCTGGCTGCTGCCGCAGACATGTGCTTTGCACTGAGTTTACCAGCTGCCAAAGGGCTTTCCGATAAAAAATGTCTGACCAAATAATTTTTATGGGGCTCTAAAAGAATGCCCACCCCCTCCTCCTGTTCTGCCAGGGAGCTTAAGACCATGGGAAACTGTTCAGACAGTTACAGCAGAAGGTGATCAAGGAACACCTGTTCCACGGTTCCCCTGGTATTTGAGGCTCCTTTACACTTGCTTCAAAACATGGCTTTGGAAACGCTTTGTTAAAGCTCTCTGAATGCCAGTTAAAGCTTCTGTCACTAAATAAAATGTGTTTGCTTTGCTTCAAAAATTATACCCCATGTCGCTTTAGTGGTGCTTCAAAGTGTCTTCAAAACCTCCATAGAAGTCTATGGCAAAGCTCACTGAAGCACCGGCAGCTTTTGAGAGGCTTTAATTCAGCTTTAGCTTTGCTTTGTATTAGAAAAATTGCAGGTATGAGATATCAACATACACACAAGGCATCTGCCAAGCTTCATTATAGCTTCAAAAAAGCACCACCAAAGCATCGTCAACGCACCACCAAAACTTCACAGAAGCATCAAAAACACATTTAAAAAAAGCATGTTGAAGCGGTAGGTGCTTAATTGTGTGTTGAAGTCGAAGCAAGTGTAAATGAGCCCTTCAAAAAGAAAAAGACGTTCAGGAGGCAGCAGGATTGGAGGAGATAAAGGGAACAAGTCCATGACCATCAGGATCCACTAGGTCTGCCTGATTGAAGCCATCTTCACCCAGCAGTTGTGGGATGAATGGGAGCCAAAGTGGCAGGCCTAGGGGGAAAAATATATATAAATACAACCTTGAACATTCCATGAGCATATGATTGACTTGTTTGCACACAACGAATGCACCAGTGCATGCAGATATCCTTTAATAAATCAGCCCAGGTGTTTCACCCATTGTAACAAATGCAACAAAACAAAAATGAAAGAAAAAGGGACGCAACAGTAAAAATGTATGAATATGTCATACATTTTGCAGTTAGCATATCCTAATCGTATACCATATTAGCATATATAAAACACAAAGAAACAAAATGTACAAAAATAACTAATTAAATGAAGAAGCATAGCTGTTTTGTCAGGACCTGGAAATGTTTTTATCGGACTATTGTTATGATGTGTCAGTAATGTGGGAGATGATTAAGGAAGTTAATCTATTATTAAAAGCAATGATTTATCAGAGAACTTGGCAATTGTTATCGCTTTTGATATCCAATTTGTTGAATGAAAGAGAAACAGAAGCCCAAGAAACAATACAGTCACAATCTGTAATTACTTTTTTTTATTCACTTTTATCTAGAAAATGCAATTCTATGGAGCATTTTTCAAGTAACATTGCCTACAGCATGGACGCCTCATTTTACATAGTAATACAATTCAAATTTACATCTGTGTTTATTAAGATTTTCAAAGATTCACACTGAAACAAAGATTTTTAAAAAAGCTTGCAAAACAAACCGTCCCGTTATAAGTATTAATCAGATAAGGTAGGTGTATTAAAGAAAGAAGAAATCTGATTGATTGCTCTCAACAATTTTGTGGAATCATTTTTGCTTTATTAAATAATTCTTTAACCACTTCTGCCCTGGAAGGATTTCACACTTTAGGACCAGAGCACTTTTTGCGATTCGGCACTGCGTCGCTTTAACTGACAACTGCGCGGTCGTACGAAGTTGTACCCAAACTAAATTTGAGTCCTTTTTTTCCCACAAATAGAGCTTTCTTTTGGTAGTATTTGATCACCACTGCATCATTTCTGATCGCCGCTATAAACAAAAGAAGAACGACAACTTTGCAAAAAAAAACAAATTTCTTACTTTTTGCTAAAATACTAATCCAAAAAAAATATAAAAATTTTTTTTTTCATCGGTTTTGTTTGATTTATATTCTTCCTCATATTTGTGATAAAAAAAAATCACAATCAGCGTTTATTGTTTGGTTTGCGCAAAAGTTGCCGCGTTTACGGATGATGAGAATTAATTTCTGGTGTTTTTATTTATTTTATTTTTTTTACTAGTAATGGTGGCGATCTGCGATTTTTAGTGGTACTGGGATATTGTGGCGGACATGTCGGCCCATTTTGACACTTTTTTGGGACCACTGGCATCTATACAGCGATCAGTGCTATAAAAATGCATTGATTACTGTGTAAATGTCATTGGCAGTGAAGGGGTTAACCTGGGGGGCGCTCTAAGGGTTAACTATGTTCCCTGGGCGTGTTCTAACTGTGTTAGTGTTTGACTGGCAGGAGAAGGGGAGTGATCACGGCTTCCATATAGAGGAAGGCTGTGATCACAGCCCTTCCCCCTCTCATAGAACGGAGATCCGTGTTTACATGCACGGATCTCCGTTCTTTCACTGCGGGGGGGCATCGCGGGTAGCCTGCGGAGATCGAGTCCGCCCTACCCGCTCCCTGCCCCCCCGAACACAGTGAGCGCGCCTCTGGCGGCGTGCGTGCACTCACAGTGCATGATCTCGCAGCCGCCGTCATATGACGGCAGTTTGCGATATCGAGCCACCTTGTCGCCGTCAACCTGCGGTTGGCGGTCGGCAAGTGGTTAAGCAGAACTTAAAGTGGTATTAAACCCAAAATCAAAAATGTAATATATTCTGGCGATGGAAACACCCGGAATCTAGATACTATTCCTGTCTCTCCTCAGCTCATAGGTCGGGTTCCCGAATCGACCTAGCCTTTGGAAATGCACAGGCCTTGAGCACAATTCAAAATGTGAATTACCTTCCCTCGGGCCTCTCCGACCACGCCCCTCTGGAGCTCTGCATAACCTCGAGGGCGGCCGGGGGCTCCAGATGTTGGCGTCTGGCGCTCAAATGGGTGCAGGACCTGAGGGTGGGGGAGCTGGTCTCTCCTAAAATTACCCAGTACTGGGAACACAACGAGGGCTCTACCTCACAGGCCATGGTATGGGATGCATTTAAGGCACTTACTCGGGGAGAATACATATCTGCAATTAAAACGGTCAAGTCAGAACTACAAACACAAATTAAACATCTCGAGGACAACGAAGTGAAGGCCACCGAAGCTTTTTCCGCCTCGCCGACTTGTGGCAACTTTGGGCTACTGGCACAAGCAAGACGCGAACTGGCTTTGCACCTTACCTCTGCCACTCACCTTAACCTGCGCTGCGTGGCTGGCAGGGTATTCGAGTCAGGGGACAAGAATGGGAAGATGCTGGCCAATCTGGTAGCGGAACCTAGGTTTCAAACTGTGATCTCGGGCATAAGCTGCCCGGACGGCACCATAACAACGGATCCCAATGCTATCCTGCAGGAATTCACAAACTACTTTAGTCAGTTATATTCAGAATACCAGGGCCGTCTGGGGCGGACATCCAGGATTTCCTAGGCCCTCTAGACCTCCCTGTTCTTGCTGCCGAAGAAGTATAATTTCTTGACAGGCCCATTATGTCGGAGGAGATAGAGGCTGCAATACACTCCCTCCCCGGCAATAAAATCCCAGGCCCAGACGGTTTTCCGGGGGAATGGTATAGGACATATGCTGCTGCCCTGGTGCCTAGACTCCAGGGTATGTATGCGGAGTCACTAAAGCAGATGCAGTTACCCCCCTCTATGTACCAGGCTCACATAGTGCTCATCCCAGGTAAGGATCACTCTAAGTGTTCCTCCTACAGACCCATCTCCTTATTAAACTATGATTTGAAGATTCTTACAAAGGTCCTAGCAACTAGATTGATGAAAATTGTCCCAGATCTGCTCAGTGTGGATCAAACTGGCTTTATGCCAGGGAAATCCACGGACATCAATATCCGCAGAGTGCTCACCCATCTGCAACTGCCCTCGGCTGGCTCTGCCTCTAGGATCCTGGTGGCTCTCGACATAGAAAAAGCTTTTGACTCAGTAGCCTGGCCCTATAGGCATGCGGTACTAGAGACCATGGGATTCGGGCCTGAATTTCTAAAATGGGTACAGATCCTATACTCCTGCCCGTCGGCCAGGGTCAAGTTGGGAGGAGAGCTATCGGAATCCTTTCCGATCGGCAGGGGCACAAGGCAGGGATGCCCGCTGTCGCCGGCCCAGTTTGCAGTTGCGATGGAGCCGGTGGCGGCGGCCATAAGGAGGAGCTCGGCTGTGGAAGGCATCCGGGTGGGGGCCTTGGTTGAAAAAATTGCGCTCTACGCGGACGATCTGCCATCCCTTAAGGAGGCACTAAAGATTTTGTCGGAATTTGCCGTTTATTCAGGATTACAAATCAACTGGGGTAAATCGCAGATTCTACCAATCGACAGCAAGGCACGGGCGGTTGCTGACCCCACCCTACCTTTACAATGGGCATCCAAGATCAGATACCTAGGTATAGACATATCCCCTAACACTTCAGATTACTGCACCCTTAATTTAGTACCATTAACCACTTCACCCCGGAAGGATTTCCTACTTTAGGACCAGAGCACTTTTTGCGATTCGGCACTGCGCCGATTTAACTGACAATTGCGCGGACGTGCAACGTTGTACCCAAACAAAATTTATGTCCTTTTTTCCCACAAATAGAGCTTTCTTTTGGTGGTATTTGATCACCTCTGTGTCATTTCTGATCGCCCCTATAAACAAAAAAAGAGTGACAATTTTGCAAAAAAACAATTTTTCTTACTTTTTGCTAAAATACAAATCCAAAAAAATATTAAAAAAAAAAATATTTTTTTTCATCGGTTTTGGTCAAATTATATACTTCCTCATATTTTTGGTAAAAAAAAATCGCAATCAGTGTTTATTGATTGGTTTGCGCAAAAGTTGCCGTGTTTACGAATGATGAGAATTAATTTCTGGGGTTTTTATTTATTTTTTTTTTTTTTACTAGTAATGGCGACGATCTGTGATTTTTAGCGGTACTGTGATATTGCAGCGGACATATCGAACCATTTTGACACTTTTTTGGGACCAATGACATTTATACAGTGATCAGAAATGTAAATATCCACTGATTACTGTGTAAATGTCATTGGCAGTGAAGGGGTTAACCTGCAGGGGGAGATCTAGGGGTTAACTGTGTTCCCTAGGCGTGTTCTAACTGTGGGGGGGGGGGGCTGGGCTGTTTTGGGCATAAGAGATCTAACTGATCCCAGTGACAGGGATCAGTAGATCTCTTCTGTCCCCACTGACAGAGCAGGGAACCGCCGTGTTTACATTGGCAGTTCCTCGTTCTTTTGCTCTGGCAGCTCATCGCGGCTCGTCGGCGGACATCGGGTCCGCCTGAGCCGTGGGCACACTCCTCCGGAGTGCGGCAGGCGTGCGCGTACCCCCTAGCTGTCATTCCGCAAATCGCCGTCTATTTACAGCGATTTGCGGTACACATCCACACTGCTGCAGTAAATATACTGTGCGCGGTGTGGAAGTGGTTAATAGACAATATGAAAACTAAACTGAAAGCATGGGCAAACCTTCCCCTGTCCCTTATAGGACACATTAACCTCTTTAAAATGAAGTTGCTACCCGGCTTTCTCTATGTGCTCCGGCATGCGCCGGAGTGGATCCCCAAAAAATTATTCAAATCAATCAACTCCAACCTGATTGCCTTTCTTTGGGGCTCATTGCAACCAAGGTTTAAACTGACAGTCCTACAACGCCCATGGTTACAGGGAGGACTGGCTTGTCCAGACCTCCACAAATACTTTCTGGTAGCCCTGCTCACCCATGCCCACAACTGGCTCCTACAGGATAGGACGAATGCAGCGGTAGCACTGGAGGCCGCATATGTGGGCTCGTTTGAGGCCCTCAAACATCTATTGTACAGGAACACTGTGGCTCCCCAAGCCTCAACCACAGCCATGAGGGCAGTGCTGAGGGCCTGGTCATCGGCTCAGGCTCTTAGACCTGGTCCATCCGGCCACCACTCACCACACACTCCCCTCTGGCACAATCCAACACTATCGGAGTTTGCCACCGTACCCGACCCGCAGATTTGGGCAGTGAAGGGCATAAAGTACCTTGAACAGCTCTGCTCTGCGGGGGAGTTGAAGTCCTTCGACACCCTAAAATCACAGTTTGACCTTTCCAATAGCTTCTTTTTTAGATTCCTCCAGCTGAGACATGCCTTTCGCACACAGTTCAAGCACCAGCCCGTAGCCTTCTATACCTCAGCTCTAGAAGACACGATTAGAGATGATACCCTCACTAAACCCCTTTCTAGCGTCTACAAGACTATGGCCCCCTCAGTTCACAGCGGACTAGAGTCCCTCAGAGATAGATGGGTGCTGGATGCCCCTGAGCTAAATAATGAGGACTGGGAAGAAATGTGGGAAGATCCATTCCTTCAGATGGTATCTGTGAAAGATAGACTGACCCAGTTTAAAATCCTACATAGGATCTATTTAACACCGGCACGTCTACACAGAATATATCCCACTGTCCCGGTTGGGTGCTGGAGGTGCGTGGCGGACCCGGCAGACTTTCTCCACATTTTCTGGACATGCCCCAATATACAACCCTTCTGGGCGGGGGTGGCTTCGGCCATACAATCCGTGACCACTATTCAAATTCCCCAGACGGTGGGGGTCTGCCTGCTGGGTCTGGTGGGCGCCCTGGCATACACCCGGGCCTCTAGAACGTTGATAGGGTTGCTCCTGTTCTATGCCAGGAAAGACATCCTCCTACACTGGAAATCCCCGTCAGCTCCAACTCTGGCATCCTGGAAAAAATTAATTAATGTTAACCTGCCGCTATACAAGGCTACTTACTTGGCGAGAGGATGCCCAAAAAAATTTCATAAAGTTTGGGACATCTGGGTGGAGGACCTGTCTACCAATTCCGATCCTGAACCCTCCAGCTAGTCCAGGCCAGGGTGGGGGTAGAGTTATGTGTAAGAACATGACAAACCATTGCCCACCCCATAAACTATGTAAAGGGGTGTCTCTCTCCTGAACGAAGACCGAAGTGCCCTATGGATGGCTGCTGCCTATACCTTCCGACAATTCAAGTGCCTACTGGAGCGAGGAGTGTTATTAGTATAGAGGTTGTGTTAGATTGTTGCGATGTGTTAACCCGAGCCTGGGTATGCCCGATAGGCTCTGTTTTGTAACTAAAGTGAAAATCAATAAAAAGAATTAAAAAAAAAAAAAAAATGTAATATATTGCAGCTTACTAATCATTAGATGTGGTGGCTGCATTCATTTGTTTTTTAGGCTTTTTCCCCTCTGTTTTTACCTTGTGATCTGGTCAGTAATGCACCTCCTGTATTATAGCGCCCCACTCTGCATGAGGCGCAACAGAGACAGCTTTGGAAAGCAGCATTGTCAATCTAGGGGGGGGGGGGGGTTGTTTGATGCACTAGTACATTTAGAATCACTAACAAATTAAAGCCAAACTCCAGCTAACACTTTATAAACAGTTACTGCAACAGTTTTTTCTTTCCTTATATGATACACGTTTTGCACAAATAAATAAAAACTTGTTGGCTGGTGCAGTCTACTTTCTTCACTGCAGGTGGCACTCATATGCAGTGGCCCTGTAGCTGGAGAGGAAGCCAAGAGGAACACAGTTCCTCTATGGTTTCCTGGGTCACTGGGGAAGCAATCTGGTTGGATGCTGCACCCCACGTGACTCTGGCAGCCATCTTGATTCAGGCAGAGCATATTTAAGGCCCTGGCTCCCAGTTTTGGCACGATTTTGCAAGTTGGTAGAGTAGGGACAGGTGCCCCGTTTGTTAGGGTCAGTACTAGTGGTAGGGAAAGGTTCCTGATGAGAAAGGAAAGTGTAGGGTCACAACTCCATTGGACATCTTCCCACTTTGGCACGAGACTACCAGGTCACACTATCTACAGTATCTCACAAAAGTGAGTACACCCCTCACATTTTTGTAAATATTTTATTCTATCTTTTCATGTGACAACACTGAAGAAATGACACTTTGCTACAATGTAAAGTAGTGAGTGTACAGCTTGTATAACAGTGTAAATGTGCTGTCCCCTCAAAATAACTCAATGCACAGCCATTAATGTCTAAACTGCTGGCAACAAAAGTGAGTACACCCCTAAGTGAAAATGTCCTAAATGCGTTGGGGACCCCAGGTGACGACCACGGCGCCGAAGCGCGTTGGGTCTGGTTTCCCTTCTGTCACTAGTGTTTTATCTGAAGAGCTCTTTATTATTGATTTGAAGTAAGTGTTTGGTATCTTTTTTTCATAGTAAACTACTTAAACGGTATCATGCTATGGTGGGTCTTCTCCCTTTTTTCCCACTATATATGTGAGTTTTTGGGGCACAGCTGAATAGTCCATTCTTCTACTGGAGTGATCCATATGTCAGTGGTGGTATACGCCTATAGGAATCCATATGGAGGATACGTGGACTGGGCTGAGGAGAGTGACCCCTGGACACCGTTTCCACCCTGTTTCCACCTGGTTCTGGTAAGCGTATACCCCTTCCGTACCAGGAGGATTTATATTACGTTTACAGTGCATCCTTACTTGAATAAGTTATAGAGACATTGACTCCGGTGTTTTTATATGCATTTATCATTTACCATCCGGATCTATTTTACAATTGGACATTCATTTTTAATATTGGCACTGACATTTTATTCCTATAGACTTTCACAAACTGATCTGTTTGTTGTGCGGGCTGCCATTAGGTTACTTTTTCTCTTTTGTCAATTTTGTCTTTTGTCATTTATTTGAGTGAGCGCGGGAAACTTACCTATAGATAAATATGAAATCAGGTTGCCCTAGCATTCATGTTTATACTTTTGAAAGACGAGTGGGGAGAAGATGTCTTAACTTATCTCTACTTTTATTTAGTAAGCTAGTAAAACTGTGTCATGCTTATCCCTAATGCAGGTTGTCAGGCACTATAGCTAACTCTTGTGTTCTTCATCTATAGCAGCCCCCTTTCCAATAAGGCAAGCAGGCCTACCGCTACTTGGTTGCCCCCAGGACTTATACACAATGCTATAGTGCCTGGCCACCACGTCGGGGCTGGCATGAACTGAGCACAGCAAACAGGTCCTTGTGGTTGGTAGACAGGCAGAGTGGTTTAATGACAGTCCAGGTACAAGACAAGCAAGGTTCAGAATAGTCAGGGTCAAACCTGTAGTCAAAAGGCAGGCAGAATTCCAAGCTTATTCGATAGTTGATCCAAGGTCGTCAACAAGGGAAACCAAACTAGCATACAGGGCAGACAAACATGGAGCTTGGAGTATGTGTTAAACACACTATCACAAGTAAGAGACTGCAGGCTTGGCTGGCTTAAATATGGTTTTGTCTCCACCCAGAGATTGGTTACAGCAATCACATTGCAGGTGGACAGACAGATAAGGAGAATGCAACACAGACAAAACCAGGATGCTGGGATGAGACCAACAGCTATCAAGAAGCAGGAGCGCTACACGCACATATACCCCAGGAGTTTCCAGGAGGTTTTGGTGAAATTTCGCTATTTTGGCAAAATGAGTTGGAGTCAATAAGGAAGGCAAAATTAAAATGGTTTTTGATCATTTTTAACCAGTTCCCGTCTGCGCCATAGCTGAATGACGGCTACAGTGTGGCTCTAAAATGCTGGGAGGCCGTCAATAGATGTCCGCCGATGTCTGTCCAAGACCCGCGATCTCCTCACAGGGAGCCAGAATGGGGAACCGCCGATGTAAACACGGCGGTTCTCCGTTCTGTGAGGGGGGCATGCCAGATCTACTGATCCCTGTCACTGGGATCAGTTAGATCTGTCATGCGCCTGCCAACCTCGCCCCCACAGTTAGAACACACCCAGGGAACACTTTTAACCCCTTCACTGCCCCCTTAGTGTTAACCCCTTCCCTGCCAATAACATTTATACAGTAATCTGTGTTTATTTTTAGATCTGATCGCTGTATAAGTGTCATTGGTCCCAAAAAAGTGTACAAAATGTCTGACATGTCCGCCGTAATATTGCAGTCCCGATAAAAATCGCAGATCGCCGCCATTACTAGTAAAAAAAAAATAAAACATAAAAACGCCATAAACCAATGTCCATAGTTTGTTGGCGCTATAACTTTTGCGCAACCCACTCAATATACGCCGATTGCGATTTTTTGTTACCGAAAATATGTAGAAGAATATATATCGGCCTAAACTGATGAATACATTTGTTTTTTTATTTTTTATTTTTGGATATTTATTATAGCAAAAAGTAAAAAATATTGTTCTTTTTTCAAAATCATCACTCTTTATTCGTTTATAGCGCAAAAAATAAAAACCGCAGAGGTGATCAAATACCACTAAAAGAAAGCTCTATTTGTGGTTAAAAAAGAACGCCAATTGTGTTTGGGTACAGCGTCGCATGACTGCGCAATTGTCATTCAAAGAGGGACAGCGCTGAAAACTAAAAATTGGTCCGGGCAGGAGGGGGGTTTAAGTGCCCAGTAAGGAAGTGGTTAAGGAAGCAATAGGCTTTTATGGGCTTTCAAGGGTTAAACTAGCCATAGAAGGGTCAAAATGTGGCTGGTTCAGCAGGGACTGGCCATATATCAATCCATCTATGCCCATTTCTGCTCGAGAGAAGACAATCTAATGATCAGGACTGTTGGGAAAAATGATTCATGTATTGCCAGCTTTACTTGTTTTGGCAAAATGCATTATTGAAGTCAATAAGGAAGGCAAAATTAAAATGGTTTTTCGTCATTTTTAAGGGTGTAAAAGGCTCCCGAGGGTTAAGCTGGCCATAGATGGGTCAAAATCTTGCTGGTTCAGCAGTGACTAGCTGAATATCGATACCAGGCTGATTCCGCTTAAAAGAAGTCAATCTAATGATCGGGACTGTTGAAAAAAATGATCCATGTATTGCCTGCTTTGTAGAAGCTCCTTTGAACTGTCTGGGACCTGTTCTTGTGCCAAAAAAACAGCCCTTCGATAGCTTCAGTATTTAAAGTAGAAGTAAAGGCTACAATAAAACAACTTTAAAATGTTGCCTTCCCATATATGTAGTATATTTGAGAAAAACACAATATATAATATATGTTATTTAAAAAAAGAACTTAAAACACTGACAAAGCACTTTGTAAAAGACAATGAAGTTCCATTTTGAAAGGCTAAGCTTCATATGTTTTTCACATCAAATCTTATTACTTTGTGTGCACTGTTCTCAATGGCCATGCTACCTTGCTGTTGCAAGAAATATAGTTATGTTATACAAGTTTATGTAACACAAGTTAATTAAGCCGCAGCAAGATGGAGTTTTGGGTTTCATGACAAACTCCGCTCTGATAGATCAGGTTGCCTTTGTAAAAGTCTAATCTTGGAAGCCAAATTCTTTCCTTCTTTTGTTGCTTGAGACCGAGTTTTTCCCTCACTGGGGACTTAGATCAAAGAGATTATAACTTATGATCACTTTAAAGAGATTTCTGCTAAAATATTTAAAATAAAAATATTTATTACTAACTGATAAAACAGACACTCTGACTTAAATCAGAATACCGTTGAAAGGTAAATGGAGATTGTTTCCCTTTGAAAAAGCAGACGTCGGCTTCAGTTGTAAGACTAATGGAGAATTTGACCACAGAGTATTTCAAGGATTTTATTTAGAACAGATGACAATATTATGTTTCTATTAATACATTTGACTCCTTTAATTGCCAAAATGTCAAGTTTGTTGCCCACATCTTATCCCACGTTTCACTTTGCTTGTGTATTGTCTCCATTCCCCCTTTGTTTCATTTATAATGTGCCTATTGCTCATTTGCTGCTCGTTTATTTTCCCATTGCCTGTTTATTGCCTGGGCTGTATTGTCACAATTGCCTGTTTGTTGCCCAATCATTATCTTGGTTGCCTCTTTGTTCTCCATGGTGCCTGTTTAGCGTCCATGTATTGTCACAGTTGCCTGTTTGTTGCCCATACCTCATCACAGTTACCTCTTTGTTGTGCACCTATTATCCCTATTATGCGATTGTTGCCCATCAGTACTGTTGCTTATTTTTTTCCCACATATATTCTTCATTGCCCATTTGTTGCCCTGGTCTCATCACAATTGTCCCTTTTGTGCCATGTTTTGGTCTTTTGTTGCCTGTGTATTTTATTTGTCCCCATTGCCTGTTTGTGCTCACATATTGTCAGAATCAATCATGTGTTACCCGATTATCATCACAATTCCCAAATTATTACCCACATATTGTGCCCATTGTCAATTTGTTGCGCATGTATTGTCCCCATTGCCACTTTGTTGACTGTCTATTATTCCTATTGCCCATGTAATGTAAAAATTGTGAGTTTTGCCCATGTGTTGTCACAATTGCCAGTATGTTATCCTCATTTGTAGCCCACTATCTGTTACAATTGTTAGTGTGTTACCTACATGTTTTGCCCATATATTATAACAGTTGTCAAGGTAGAATAAAGGATACCACAATACCCAATACACAGTCAATGGGGTCCATAGATTGGCCCCATTCACTGTGTGTTGCCCATGTATTGTCGCTATGGCCTGTTTGATATCAGTGTATTATCACAAAAGCCAGTGGGTTGCCTGGATTTGTTGTCCATGTATTCTAAAAATGTTATAAAGTTATGTAAGGCACCACTAGACCATGCTGATTAAAATTATAAGGAAAACTAGAATTAGAAAAAGAAAAAAAGAAAGGGGAGAGGTATAATCACAAAAAAAGCTGCACAACTACAGGAAAAATGTGTGTGTGGGGGGGTGGAGATGTAGGCACATAGGTTTATTGAATATTAAAGTGGTAATAAAGTATTTTTTTAAACTTGTACCTACAGGTAAGCCTATAATAAGGCTTACCTGTAGGTACAGTGAATATCTCCTAAACTTGCACTGTTTATGAGATATTCTCACTGCATGCAGCCGGTGACGTCATTGGATCATGCACTCTGAAGGGACGGCACCCCCACGCTGTCCCTTAAGAGCTCTGAGCCGTGGCTGATGGCCGCAGCACACAAACCCAGAAGGAAGACCTGGTGAAGATGGAAGCCCTGTTGGCAGTGAGAGCGCACCGCTGGGGGGCTTCGTTCTAAGATAAGCATTTCATAATGTGCTAGTGTGCTATGCATACTAGCACATTATGCCATTGTCTTGCAGTTTTTTTTTTTCATTTTTTTTTTAAAGGCTGCGGTTTACTGCCACTTTAAAAACACATACAAAAATCCACACATACAAAATATTCTGCCCCATTCCCCATGATATCGCAGTATCACAAAAAGATATTAATGTTTACAGTTATATATGTAGTTAACCCCTCCATGGAATCTACAAAAGATGTCCTCTACTGGTAGAACCATGTCTGACAAACTACTACTGTGCACAAAAACATATAGTAGTAAAATATGTGCCCAAAATCAGTAAAAATATAAAAAAAGGAAAAAGTAATAACTTAAAGTCATTCCAAAGGAAATGCTTTTTTTAAAAAATGATAAACATGTTGTACTTACCTGCTCTGTGCAATAGGTTTGTACAGAGCAGCCCTGACCCTTCTTTTCTGTGGTAGCAAGCCGGTTGCTATGGGGGCGCTTGTGCGGGGACTTGTGCGGGTTGCTATGGGGGCACTTGTGCAGGCTTACTCCCAAGCTGCACTGTGTGTGTCTATTGGCTCCCGCTGCTGCCTTGATCTCCAGTGAGCAGAGGGAGAGCTGAGAGAGATGCTGCTCTCAAGCACAGCACTGGATCGAGAGTGGGCCCAGGTAAGTCTAAGGGGGGCTGAGGGGAGAGCGGCACACAGAAGATTTTTCCTACCTTTAGAGCCACATTAATCGTGCAAAGTAGCCATGTGTAAGTAAATTCAAATCCATAGTACAATTATGAATAAATAAATTACCTCCATTTAATGCTATGGTACTAGGGTATCTATGTATTGTAAATGTGGGACCAAAATAA
>BLSH010254677.1:68662-84615 GCA_018402905.1 Glandirana rugosa
TTTTTGACGTTTGTTACCGTATTACACGATCATACGTATCGTGTGTATTTTTTTAAACTTGTACCTACAGGTAAGCCTATAATAAGGCTTACCTGTAGGTACAGTGAATATCTCCTAAACTTGCACTGTTTAGGAGATATTCACACTGCATGCAGTCGGTGACGTCATTGGCTCATGCACTCTGAAGGGACGGCACCCCTACGCTGTCCCTTAAGAGCTCTGAGTTGTGGCTGATGGCCGCAGCACACAAACCCGGAAGGAAGACGTGGTGAAGATGGAAGACCTGTTGGCAGTGAGAACACACCACTAGGGGGCTTCGTTCTAAGGTAAGCATTTCATAATGTGCTAGTGTGCTATGCATACTAGCACATTATGCCATTGTTTGCAGTTTTTTTTTCATTTTTTTTTTAAAGGCTGCGGTTTACTACCACTTTAAAAACACATACAAAAATCCACACATACAAAATATTCTGCCCCATTCCCCATGATATCGCAGTATCACAAAAAGATATTAATGTTTACAGTTATATATGTAGTTAACCCCTCAATGGAATCTACAAAATATGTCCTCTACTGGTAGAACCATGTCTGACAAACTACTACTGTGCACAAAAACATATAGTAGTAAAATATGTGGCCAAAATCAGTAAAAAAAAAAAAAAAAAGGAAAAAGTAATAACTTAAAGTCATTCCAAAGGAAATGCTTTTTTAAAAAAATGATAAACATGTTGTACTTACCTGCTCTGTGCAATAGGTTTGCACAGAGCAGCCCTGATCCTTCTTTTCTGTGGTAGCAAGCCGGTTGCTATGGGGGCACTTGTGCGGGGACTTGTGCGGGTTGCTATGGGGGCACTTGTGCGGGCTTACTCCCAAGCTGCACTGTGTGTGTCTATTGGCTCCCGCTGCTGCCTTGATCTCCAGTGAGCAGAGGGAGAGCTGAGAGAGACGCTGCTCTCAAGCACAACACTGGATCGAGAGTGGCCCCAGGTAAGTCTAAGGGGGGCTGGTGGGAGAGCGGCACACAGAAGATTTTTCCTACCTTTATAGCCACATTAATCGTGCAAAGTAGCCATGTGTAAGTAAATTCAAATCCATAGTACAATTATGAATAAATAAATTACCTCCATTTAACGCTATGGTACTAGGGTATCTATGTATTGTAAATGTGGAACCAAAATGATGCCCCCACCCTCTCACATTCAAGCTAAGATATTTTACCCACAATCTTAATTTAGTATCAGTGGTGGAAAAAAGTTAGCAGAAATAACATTTAGTCCTCCCAACCATGTTTTAATGATTATTTTCAGCACTAAGGTTCAATGAGAACTGAAGACAAACATTTACAAGGCTACACAATATCTATTGAATGACTAGTAAGATGTGCCATTATAGCTCATTGAATTGAGATATAACAGGAAAAAGGAAAAAGGTAATTTTATGAAAAAATAATGAACATTATTATAAGATAAAATACTCAAAAATAAAAAGGATATACCGTGCTAGAAATAACAATACCTAACAACTAGCAGCAACAATGTAAGGTGCGATACTTCACCATAAGACAAGACAAGACAGTTAGCGCAACAATCTTATTGAATATAAGATAAAATAGCAAATGTTGCTGAGCCCAATATTTTACTGCCATATTAACCATTCCATGTACTATAGAACTGCAGCGGCTCATTAAACTGCATCATGCCTTTATAAGAAATTATATAAATAGTCACAAGAACATATCACACTGTAATAGAAAATTATATCACCCGGCAACAGCACACCAATGCCCCAAATATGATGCGGTTCAGTGTAAATATTCCCATTACATTGGTTGTTATTGTAAATTCTCTATTACATTAGTGATTGGTGTTTATGCATATGCTACATTGATAGTCAGTGTAAATGTCCCTGTTACATTAGTATTCAGTGTAGAGGCCTCCATGAAATTGCTGGTCAATGTAAATATCATTGTTACATTTGAAGTCAGAGCAAATGCATCTGTTATATTTGTGTTCAGTATAAAGTCTCCCTTTACATCAATGGCATTAGTATGATATCAGTTATTCCCCAATGTCATTAATGTAAATGCATGTGCTACTTTAGTTGTTAGTATAAATTCCCCTGTTACCTAGGCGGTTGGTGAAAATTAATTCCCTTATTACATTGATGGGTGACAATAATTCCTTCATTATATTATATATATATAGTATATATGGCCAAGGGGCCCTGGTGTATTGGTGTTCAATGGCAGGAGAACCCTGTTATATTGGTGGTTAGACGCAGAAGGGCTCTATTACATTGGTTGTCAGCAAAGTGCACCCCATCATAAGTGTTTAGTAGGAGAAGGTTCCATTATATTGTTGTCATTGGGTGAAGAGGCTCCATTCATTGGTGGGAAAGGGTTCCCCTTCATTTGGTGGTCAGTGGTTACTTATCAGAAGCAGAATTGTCCCTGTATATGCTGATTCTCAGGCCATCTGTGGTCTATGATATTACCATCAGGCATCACCCACAGACCTGGAAGCTGCCAGAGCCTTTTTAATAACCGAAAGCACCCTGGCTGTCATCTGGTCACTAAGGTTCTGGGGCCCATTAGAGGCAGGGGCAGAGCCTACATGGGCCTTACAGTTTATATGTTGCCACTGAATGGAATGATACACCTCTGCAGAGTCTCAAGCTAACCAGGTTCAGAAATCCCAATGTTTCCAGCTAAAGGCACTCCCTGAAATGCACTGCAAACCATTTCATAGTAAAAATGTAACTTTTGAGGCAGCACTAGGCATTCCTCATTCAAATAATTTTGTACAGACAACCCTTGTTAATATATGACATTGCTTGTTGAATCAGATGTCCAGTATTGTCCATGTTTACAGTGCCAACATTTCAATGAACCAATAATCAAACAGCAGTTTTAGGCACAGGTTTTTGGGGTACCTTTAAAAGTATCTTATCTGGCTAGCAATACATGAGCTCCAATAATGTAATCTTTATGCTTGCCTCACTACCTGGTGAGTTTCTCCCTGGAACAAATGTACAACACCTGACATGCACATGCATATATGCAGACCCACTGAGTAATGAAGGAAGGATAAAGATGAAAGCTCTGGAATGTATCCCTAAAACAAATAGCCAGCAAGTTAAACTCTAATATTTTAGATATGACTGATTCCTCATAAGTTGACCATCTGATGACATCTGGCTACAACTGTTTTATGTCTACTAGTCTTTTGCACCAGCAGACAGGGAAAGATATGGCCTCTATCCTCGGGATAAGTTAAGGTTGTAATAAAATCGGCTGGGAGGGGGATAGAAACATAGAAACATAGAAAAGTGACGGCAGGAAAAGACTCAGTAGTCCATCTAGTCTGCCCCTTTTTATTTATTTTAATTTTTTTTTTTATATATATATATTTTTTTTTATATAATTTTTTTTTTTAACATTTTACATTAACCTTGTTCTCGCAAGAGAGCCCTCAACATATGAACATTAGTCCGGTACCTCACCCCAATTAATTATATAGCACAAAAAAAACCCTAACCACTAGAAGTAAAGGATTATAACGCTACCAATATCTTATATGAAATTATCAAAAAAGTTTATTTATACATCATAAAATATAAACATATGTTACAGAAAGACAGGGATATTAAAAGACACAGTATAACGCTTTCCCAGTGTTATCTCACCAACTCCACAACAATGGGAGATGAGCGAATTGTTGTGACTTTTCTTCGACGCAGGTTGCGTTTCATGGGGAATATATCCCACTTCTTCAGGATTTTTTTTGTCACTGTTAAACACTAGAATAAATAATATACATATCACTACACATCATCATCTGTCACTGAGCATATGACACAGTAATGTTGGACACATACCTCAGCGTTAATACAAAATGTATACAAGAAATCACAGTCTGCGGTCTTAGTACAACTTAACAGCTGCCACCTTCCGACAGGATGAGGTAGTCCATGCCACACTCTTGGGAATGGATATGTTACCTTACACCACATATTAGGGCTATCTGCAAAGAATGATAGAAAATCCTAATATTGAAACCTGGATTGCATCCCATCAAATATAGGCAAAAACAGGAAAAAGGTGTATCATGGTGAAGGGCTCCCCTCCATATTACAAACTACGCCCCTACTCCCCATTATAGAATTATGTGTCTCTATTCAGTTGAGTCTAACGAAAATTACAATAGACCAGCAGTAGGGGGAGCACCCATACACCATAATATACCCATGTGACACTACCCATAAAATCTCCCAAAATGCCACAATGTAAAATGCATGTGGCACTCACCTAGAGCAGAGCGGCTGTAAAAGTGGACGCAGGTAAAGTAGCAGCTGAAGTACAGAACCTATAGTTGTTTAACCAGCACTATGTCCACGCTGGCTGCAACAAAGAGAGGAGACTCCTGCATACTAAACACCAGAGGGGGACCTATATAGGACTAGAGGCAGGATTTGAGGCAATGAGACAGCTGTGTGTTAGAGGAAAGGTAAAGGAGCATAGGTAGACTCCTTCAGCCCCCCACAAATGACCAATAGTTAGTCATCAAGGGCACCATGTGACCTCATCGCAGAACCAGGAAATGTCCCACCTGTTGCTTGCATGCGGCCAATCACAACTCCCAAAGTTTATAGCTTTGCCTACAGAACCTGGTATTCCCAGGCAGTCTCCCACCCAGGTACTAACCAGGCCCAACCCCACTTAGCTTCCGAGATCAGACAAGATCAGGCACATTCAGAGTGATGTGTCCATAGACATATAGTCTTTCGGCCAGTAAGGTACAGGAGTCCTCGGATATAACCCAAGCACAGGGGGTAACGGACAGCCAGATCGGCCAGTCAGTCCGGGTATCAGAACACTAATACAGCCTCAGGAATGTAAAGCCAGCAATATAGCTCTGGCTTACAAATACATCTATACAAACTTAAACATTCAAAACATGATCACATTGTGCAACCTGGGCTTATCCTCTCATGGAAAGGGAGGACTAACTCAAAGGTAAACAATTATTACTGCTCTGAAAGTATTGAATAACTCTGTAAGAATCTGCAGAATGGCATAGAGACAGCCCATCTCCATTAGGTGGCAGCAGCAAGTTGTTTACAAGCATATGACCACTTACATAGATAATCAAATAGTAACACAGCCTATAGACACAATAAATGAATAAAACACTACACAGCAACATATAATACAAACAGTTAGTGTTCTATAGCCTATCCACCCACCAACATCCCCCCCACACAGAAAAATACCCACACAGGCAGCAGTCCATAAACCAATAACACAGTAAAAGTAAAGTAAACTCAAGTCCTGCTGTGACCCCACCCAAGATGTAATCAAAGAGATGGTTATAGATGCAGAAAATAATAAACGGGGTACACAGGACAAGGATAGAAACAGTTACATAGGAAAGGTTTATAGCTCATTGCATCATTAAGGCCTGGGGGCTGAGTAGCCGCCAGGCGATGAATCTATCTGGCCTCTCTTTGTAGGATGTGGCGATTCCAATCACCCCCTCGTATATATCCATATGGATACGTTCGAGGGCGAAAAAATTTGACGTCACAATTGCTCATCTCCCACTGTTGTGGGGTCGGTGAGATAACAATGGGAAAGCGTTATACTGTGTCTTTTAATATCCTCGTTTTTCTGTAACATGTGTGTATATTTTATGATGTACAAATAAACTTTTTTTGATAATTTTATATAAGATACCGGTACCGTTATAATCCTTTACTTCTAGTGGTTAGGGTTTTTGTGCTATATAATGAGATGGGATGAGGTACTAGACTAATGTCCATATGTTGAGGGCTCTCTTGCAAGATCCCCCTCCCAGCTGATTTTATTACAAATTAACTATTTGGTGGCAAACACCTTTGGGAGTCCCTTAATTTACAGCCTTGTTCTCAGTGTGTTTTTGTTTTTGTTTTTTTGTGCGTCTTACATGTTTGTTGGTGTGCTTCCCCTCTCCACATCCTTCTCCATTTCCCCTCTCTGTTTTTCCTGTTGGATATAATTTTTTTTTCTCATGCTATAATCCTTGTTGGGGATCAGATCAACATTACTGGCTGGTCTTGTGTTGACCCCCAATATGGCTGATTACCAAGGCACACAGTGGAAAATCTTATGTCTAAATTACAGACCCAAAATATTAAGGGCAATAAAGGTGACGTTGATGTGAATGCTTTTTTCTTCTCTTTAAAACGACTGTTGGAAACCAAATCTACTAAATACTGGCACATTTTTTACTTGGAAAAATACTTGGAGGGTAACATTAGTCCCATGGGACTACGTGTACAAATTTTTCCCAATTGCAAAAACGTTATCTGATGAATTCAGAACTAGATGGGAAAATAATTTGTCCAAATGTTCCCAGGGAATGATGCAACTCCTTATTGAGGAGTATAATAAAAATATTGTACAGCTGGATAAAGAGATCAATGAGCTATATCTAAAAACATAAGGATATTACCTCCAATAGTACTATTTCCACTAAAAATGCTGAGCTTAAAGCTCAGTTAGAAAAATGTAATGTTAAAATTATACAGGACAATGAGAAAAAAATTCAAAGACCGGATGGCTTTTCAAAGCCACCGGGCGTTTAAATGGTCTTTCCAAAACAATTGTTCTAGGAATAGAAAGATGCCTGATAATTCTGTAACTGATGATGATGATGATGTTGTGTCAGACGCATCTTCTTAAACTTCCGCTTCCTCCCAACAGCAATCCCGTGCTTGTGGTGGTGGGTCTGGACGCACACAACCGAATTGGTACAAACGTAAATATGGTGATGGGTACTTCACTCAAAATGGTGGTAAATCCAAAGTAGCTAGAAAACAGACACACAATACAAATGGCGAATCTCCCAAAGCACTAAAACAAAACTAAACAAAACACTAAGGGTACTTCCCTTCTAGAGTTGAGCGGACACCTGGATGTTCGAGCGGATTCGGAAGAACCTCGTGAAACCATTCGGGTTCGGTACTGAACTCGATCCGAACTTGACCCCGGACACCGAACCCCATAGAAGTCAATGGTGACCCGAACTTTGTGGGCACAAAAATGGCTGTAAAAAAGTCATGGAAAGGGCTAGAAGGCTGCAAAAGGAAGCAAAATGGGGGTAAGAGTAGGACGAGTGCCCTGCAAACAAATGTGGATAGGGAAATAACTTAAAATTGCATAAAAAAATAAAAATGGGAGGAGGAGGTGGATGTGGAGTAGGAAAAAACAAAGGGAAAGAGGCGCCTCTAAGTGTAATATGCACAGTTTAATTTTGAGAACATCAGGATTAAAAACACTCACATTTGAGCTGAATAAACAAGCATGAAAGTGCAGTCCAGGGTGGTCGTCACTGTAGCAAGGTCCGGATGCAGCTGGTAGAGGCACAGGCAGGTTGAAGGAAGCCGTTCAGAGCAGTGGGATGAAAAAGCCAGCGGGCTCAAGAACGAGGTTTGGAACACAAACACCGGGCGCAGGCCAGTGACGTCACCAGTAATGCCAATGCTTATCAAAGCATTGGTATATCTTACTACAAGACCCTCACCTCAAAGGGTCATTGCCCTCTGAATCTCGTATCACATACCAGAGAGCTCCCAGTCTCAAAGGTAGGATCGCCCCCATTAAAATGAGAAGTCAGAGCAACAAACCTGACATACCTACTCTCAATCCCTTGGTAGGCATGTTTCAATGCCGTAAGTCTTTATGTAAAACTTGTGCCTTTGTTAATCATGGCCAGACATCTTTTAACACGAAAGGCAAAACTTACAAGCTCAACGAGTTTTACAACTGCTCATCCAACTTTGTGGTCTATGGGCTTACCTGCCCTTGTGGCCTGTTGTACGTGGGCTGCACGATACACCCCCTTAGATGTCGGTTTGGGGAGCACCGTAAACTCATCGAGGAGGGCAAGGACTATCACAGCATGCCCCGGGATTTTCTGGAAAAACATAAAAAGTCTACAGTGGGCCTAAGAGTCTGGGTTATTGAACAAATACCCCAGACTCTCCCAGAGGCAGAACGGTTTAAGAAACTGTGCGCACGTGAAACATTTTGGATCTACACGCTGGACGTTCTTTCTACTGGGGGCCTGAACGAGAGTATAGAGCCTTCCTTGATTTTGTAGTCTCTCCCCCTCCCCCTCCCCACCTCTTCTGGGCCCACATATATATACACATATGTATACATACACATTGTATGCAGTTATGACTGTTAGCCCACGCTCCATATAGAGAGAAGCAAGGGGGCCCTCAGTCATATATATTTACATACACGTCTCAACTTATATATCATCCCATCATAGCACATGCACCAACTGCACTCCACTATGCGGGTTGTAGTGTTGTGTGTAGGGGCCTGGTGTCTCTCTTGTGTATGCATAAGTGTGCATATGGGTGTGCACACAGGCATTTATATAACACAATATAATAATTTTTTCAGTTTCTCCTTTTATCAGCAATTAAATTATCATCCAGTTTTTTCTAATTAGCCCCCAGTTAGGTTTGTTGTGGGTATTCTCCTTTATTATATTTTATATATTTTTTATATATATTATATATATTTTTTATTTTAATTTTTTTAGTATATTGGCTCCCAAGTTCAGTTTTTTACGTAGTATCTATTGCTTATAGATTACTCCGGTGGCGCCCAAAATAACCTGGGCAGTCCGCTTTTATTATTTTTATTATCATTGTTGTTATTACTGTTTTTATCATTGCTTCATTACTGATTGTACCATTGCATTTTCGTTTTTAGGATCGATTGATTGTCTTTATTGTTTTTGTTTTGTTTTTTTAAGGTATGACTCATGCTTGGTGCGATTAGAGTCGTTCGTTTCCTAGCTACCATATCGCATTGTTTACCTACTCTTCATGCAGCCCAACCTTCTCACCAGCCCCTCCCTTAGGTCACTACTATTTATAGGGCATTGCCCAATCCCGTGCAGCCCTGTCTGAGGAAGAGGCTCGGCTCTCTCACCAACAGAGCCGGACGCCAAGGAAACGCGTCACATACTGGTGACGTCACTGGCCTGCGCCCGGTGTTTGTGTTCCAAGCCTCGTTCTTGAGCCCGCCGGCTTTTTCATCCCACTGCTCTGAGCGGCTTCCTTCAACCTGCCTGTGCTTCTACCAGCTGCACCCAGACCTTGCTACAGTGACGACCACCCTGGACTGCACTTTCATGCTTGTTTATTCAGCTCAAATGTGAGTGTTTTTAATCCTGATGTTCTCAAAAATAAACTGTGCATATTACACTTAGAGACGCCTCTCTCCCTTTGTTTTTTCAGCGTTGGAGTCTGGTTCTGCGCTGTTTCCTGGATGGCTGCCTAAAGTGTCCATGGACTTATAGACTGACATCTGCCTATTGATATATGGTTATATTTTCCCTATTATCATATTACGTGTGTTATGTGTTTACACACCCTGACTTATATCCATACTTGTATTTTTTGATAACAGTATGCACATTCCCATAATGTTGTCCTCATCATATTTTTGACCCATAAACGGTCTTGTCTTCATCTCACCTCCTATATACATATGCATGGCTGTGCGCATACACCCACCTTGTGGATGTGGAGTAGGAGCCTAGAAGTTGACTAAGCCGTGACCGTGGCAGTGTAGGCGGAAGTGGCAGTGGTGGAGGAGGAGGAAGAGGAGGAGGAGGTAGCCAACACTGTTTTTTGTTTGTTTAGGGCTTTTTTAGAATTGGGGTAGCCCCCAAAATATTGAGACATATTAAAAAAAAAACAAGGATACCAATGGCTGTGTGAGGCCAGTCTAAATGTCTATTCTGCACAAGGTACAGACAAGTCTTGTGGGATCCATGCCTGGTTAATTTTAATAAAGGTTAGCTTGTCCACTTTGGCTGTGGACAGGCGGCTGCGCTTGCCTGTGATAACGCCCCTTCCCGTACTAAACACACGTTCAGACAATACAGTGGTTGCAGGGCAGGCCAGCACCTCCAAGGCATAAAGGGCAAGCTCAGGCCATGTGGCCAATTTGGAGACCCAGAAGTTGAATGGGGCAGACCCATCAGTCAGTACGTGTAGGCGTGTGCACACATACTGTTCCACCATGCTGCTGAAATGCTGCCTCACTTACCATCAAACATCAGAGAACTAGGAAATCATCTACAAAACACTGATTAGGCAAGGACATTTCAAATGCAGGTATTTTCAATCTGTTCTCTTTCGCCGTAAATTTGTCTCACTTTGTACTTTTATTTTTCTGTAAATATTTTACTGCACCTAAAACTTGACCTTTTCATTATTAAACCTTATTTTGAAAAGTGTTAATTTTGTCCCTAAAGCTCTTAATGCAACTATTACGTATCTGTTCCTTCGAAGGGCGCTACTGTTTTTAGAATAAACACACCTGAATATACCGGTCTGTGGTGACAGTGTGTGTACAGACTGTTATTCTGAAATACTAGTATTGCTAACATACGGGTCTTCTGGCCGGAATCCAGAAGTGGTGGCAGAGAAAGTGTTATTTGTTTAAATTAGCCCAGTAACAATCGCTCTCAGGCGGCTGACACTTAGATGGTGGTCCCGCAAACTGGGAAATCTTTGTGCTGAAAGCAGATGAGAGTGGCATTGTTACGTTTGTGACAAGTGTGGTATTGGATCAGGGGGGTTCTCGGTCGCCGGTCGGTGAGGAGGGCAGCGATCTGATACCCGTGTTCGTCACATACTGGTTGGCAGCGGTCGGATAGTTTCGTCTTAAGAGCATTCAGTGCATTGTTAGGAATTAGCTCTGCACTGAAGGATTGTAACCTTTTGGAAACAGTCCTTAGAGACAAGCTGGTGCATATTTTTTTGTTTTTAAAGAGACATACATCAACCACTGCTTTCTATCTCTGCTTTCTGTTCTCTGTGCTCTGCTTGCAAAATGTCTGGGCCAGCAGTGTATAAGAAGATAAACAAAGATGAACTGACTGCGGCGTGTGCAACAAGAGGCCTTGACGTTGGTAACAAAACTTGCAAGGAACTGATAAAGGCCCTACAGGAGTATGATATCCGAGCAAACCAGAACTCGGGGGCACGTGAAGCTGAAGGGGTTCCCGATACTCCAGAGCCAAGTGGTTCAGACTTAATGACCTCACAAGATGAGCAAAGGGGGACTGAACCGGGAATACTACCGACTGTCCCTTCTGGGCCACAGCCAGAGCAGGAGCAGGCTAGCCCCAGATTGCCTGCAGACAGCAGAGACTTTCAAATGCAGGAGACAGTCCAGCGCATCAGTGAAACAGATCCTGAGAGGTACCTGCTGTTTCTGGAACACCGGGCTGAGAGAGAGGTTGAGCAGAAGGAGGCTGATCGTCGGCACCAATTGGAGATGTTGAGGCTCCAACAGCAGTACGACCGGGTCAGAACCTCGGATCCCTAGAGCACAGGGACACCTCTCTGCCTGCAAGCCCAGCCGCTAAATTTCCAGTCATGGAAAAGGACAGTGACATTGATGTGTATCTACTGTCGATTGAAAGAACTTGCCGTCAGTACCATTTACCCCACGCACAATGGGCTTGGTACCTGACACCAGGGCTATGAGGCAAGGCCCTGGATGCGTATGTGGACCTGCCAGAGGAGCAGGACCAAGATTACGAAGCCATAAAGGCAGCAATCATTCAGAAATATCGATTAACTCCTGAAGTATACCGAAAACGGTTTAGGTCCCTGCAGAAGGGGCCTGGGGACTCTTATATGGATGTGGTAAGCCGCTTATCACCGGACTGTAACGTGTCTCAGGGACACCGGAGCTGAAGTCACCTTGGTCAGACCGGAGGTGATAGAAGAAACTGACATCATCCCTGAGAAGTTCCTCACCCTCACCGGATTTGGGGGAACCTGCTCCCGCATACCCCGGGCTTATGTGTACACTGATTGGGGTGCTGGGAGTGGGGTGAGAGAGGTGGGAGTTTCTGAGGAGATTCCCACTGCTGTGTTTCTGGGTGCTGACCTGGGGACCCTTGCCTCCTACTATGCCCCTGCTGAGGACACCCCATCAGAAACCTCTGGACTCCCTAAGGTACTGTGTGCAGATGTGGGTATGATATCTGGGCAACCGGGGGTGGGGGAGGGGGAAGTGGAAATACAAGGTTCTCCTTCTTCAGAGAAAGGAGAAGAAACACAGTAGAATGTAAATGATGTATGTGCCAATGATGCCACACGTATACCTGTGGAATGTAATGTTTATAATGCTGACAATGTATTCCCTATACTGGTGGTCACTCGCAGTGCTGCAAGGGCTGCAGAGGTACAGGCTCGGGTTGCTGAACAGCAGGAGGAGGTCCCTGGGCCCTCTCCATGTTCTGACCCAGTGGGCTCTACCTCTGTTGGGCCTCAGCAGCTGTCCTCGTTTTCAACGTGACTGCTGGCTGGGACTTGTGGTTCAGCCTTTGAAGCAGCACTGCAAATAGACCCAACGCTGGCACAGCTCAGGAGTTTAGCTGACAGCCCCCCTGCAGTGAATGACAAACAAAATGTGTACTGGGACAAAGGAAAGCTGTACAGGGAGAGTTTGTCTGCAAAGAAAACACAGCTGAATTTGGAAGCAGGCAGCTGGTGGTCCCAAGCCAATTCAGGGGACAGATCTTGAAAGTGGCCCACGAGATCCCCCTAGCAGGTCACTTGGGGATCACTAAGACCCGGGGGCGATTAATACATAACTTTTATTGGCCCACCATGCTGACAGACATAGCTGACTACTGTCGGTCCTGTGATACCTGCCAGCGAGTTGGCAAGGTAGGAGATGTACGCAGGGTTCCGTTAAAACCTTTGCCTGTGATTGATGAACCTTTTAAGAGGGTAGCAGTGGATATTGTTGGACCCCTAGCTATCCCCAGACGTTCAGGCAAACGTTTTATCCTGACAGTTGTTGACTATGCCACACGTTACCCAGAGGCAGTGGCTCTCTCCTCCCTCCGTGCAGACAAGGTCGCTGATGCTCTGCTGGGAATATTCACAAGAGTGGGATTCCCGGCCGAACTCATTAGTGATCAAGGCCCTCAGTTTGTGTCTGACTCTGTCAGAAAATACAGATGACGCATATCATGGCCAGTCCTTATCATCCACAAATGAATGGCTTGTGTGAGCATTGCAATGGTACCCTGAAACAAATGCTGCACACCTTTGTAGAGTCCCAGGGTAAGGACTGGGAAAGGTACCTGCCTCATCTGTTGTTCGCTTACAGAGAGGTGCCCCAGGAGTCCCCAGGCTTCTCGCCATTTGAGCTGTTGTACAGACGAAGGGTTAGAGGACCCCTGGACCTAATCCGGGAGACCTGGGAGGGCAAGATCACCGACCCAGAGGTCTCTGTGGTTGATTACGTCCTGAGATTCCGGGATAAAATGGAGACGTTGGTGGGGATTGTGCGGGAAAACGTGACCCAGGCCCAGACCAGACAGAAATGTTGGTATGATCGTAATGCTAGGGAGCGGGCATACAACATTGGGCAGCTGGTGTATGTTCTGTTCCCCTTGCGGCAGAACAAACTCCAGGCCGCATGGGTAGGCTCGTACCCAGTTTTTAAAACTGTCCGTGTCCACCAGACGGAATGGCAGCATTTCAAAGGCCAGGAATTTTGAAATGCTGGCATTCAGGGCCAGAGATCATGGGTGGGTAGGGGGGTACTTCCTCTTTCTCTCCAGTGTTTGGGAGATGGAGCGCTGTAAGCCTCCATGGGACCGTGTGGAAATGCTTGGGGACGGTGGCGGACATGGTGGCGTTGCTGTCACATCGTCTGTTTGCTGGGTGGCACACATCACCCACGGGAGGAGTTTGATGCGTCTCTTCCTGGTTTCCATGTCCTTCTCGGATCGCCAGTTTAAGCCGCTTGCGGCATTACGTCACATCCGCATCTTGTGTTTATGGCGAAAGTGACCGGCGAATAGGATGAGTAGACGCTTTTCAATGTTTCTATTCGGAAGATCCTGTAGATCCCGTTTAAGAGTATATTTTGGGCGGAGTCATGAGTTATTCATTTATTTATGTATAACAGGTATGATTCTGTAAAGCATATTAACGTTTATTGCGGCACGCTCAGGAAGTGACATCAATGTTATTATCTGGATTCGTTACGTGGAGGTTCCGCCCAGAGAACCGACCAATGACTGGCTATTGCTGGCATAACGGAAGTGAGGCTTGGAGCTCACGCCACGGGGAGGTGTCTGGGTGGAGCCTCTTAGTTGAGTGGTCGTTAATCATTTATAAATATAGCGCGATGTGAGCAGGTTGCCCATACCCCTGTTGAAGTCCTGGCAGACGAAACGCGTCGGATGAGGCAGACCTGCTTGTCTATCATCGCGCTTTTTATCTATTGAGATTGGAATTCCATATCGCTTGTGACTTTTTTAATCAAGTAAGTGTGATTCTTCTTAATAAATTACCTTGGACATTCAATATTACACTATGTAGCACCTTTATTTTATTGAGGTTTACTGTGACTACATGTTGGATCCATCTCTTCGTCTGATACTCTCTGGTTTATGTATGCCTATGGTCCCGGAAAGTAACCATTACAGTGGATGGGGTCTTATGCTGAAGTGTTAATATCCGTGGATTTGGAGTACCTTTGATGATTTTAACCCTATGAATACATGCTCTATCAGTTCTGGTAAGAGTACCTCATCCTGACTTGGTGGAGGCTCACATTGCATGCGGGTGGACTACATGATTATGAAGTGTTATCTATGCACCCTCTCTTTCATGACCACTTCTTTTTTCAAAAAAATTTTTCATGGACTTATTTTATAATTTTTGAACACAGGTTTATTCTCTGATGTTTTGGTAGCGCTGCACGTTTGATGTATAGAGTTTATTAGTCCAATTTGGGAATATTGTTGTGCTGGCAGCTTTTCTGGTTTCACAAGTTGTTTGGAGAGCGCAGTAATTCCTTCTTCCTATTGTTTTTAGAATGATAAACAAGAACCTGGCCCTAAAGCAGTAGTAGTTGTTTTTAGAACGATAAACTCTCCCACAGAGCACCAAAAGGAACCTGGCCCTAATGCAGTAGTAGTTGTTTTTAGAACAATAAACTCTCCCTCAAAGCACCAACAGGAACCTGGTCCTAATGCAGTAGTAGTTGTTTTTAGAACAATAAACTCTCCCTCAGAGCACCAACAGGAACCTGGCCCTAATGCAGTAGTAGTTGTTTTTAGAACGATAAACTCTCCCTCAAAACAGCAACAGGAACCTGGCCCTAATGCAGTTGTAGTTGTTTTTAGAACGATAAACTCTCCCTCAAAACACCAACAGGAACCTGGCCCTAATGCAGTAGTAGTTGTTTTAAGAACGATAAACTCTCCCTCAGAGCACCCACAGAAATGTTTCCCTAATGCAGTAGTCGATGGGTTTAGAATGAGAATCTCTCCCTCAGAGCAACAACAGGAACGTTTCCCTAATGCACTATAAGATGGTTCTGAACGCTAATGTGTCCCTCACAGGACCGCAATGAAGGTCTCCCTAATGCAGTCTGAGATGGTTGTGAACTCTACTCTTTCCCTCACAGCAGCGGCATGAAGCTCTCCCTAATCTAGTCTGAGACGATCTGACACGCGGCGCTACGTGACTCCAGCCCCATATAGAGGCTGGGTCACATGATGCACTGGCCAATCACAGCCATGCCATTAGTAGGCATGGCTGTTATGGCTTCTAAGGGCACACTAGTGAAAAGCTTGTTGATTGGCTGCCCAGCAGCTATAGAAAAGGCGCCAAAAATACCCGAATACCGAACCCGATCCCGGACTTTTATTTAATGTCCGGGATCGAGTTCGGGGTACAGACACCCCAAAGTCCTGTATGATCCCGAATTTTACAGTCCGGGTTCGCTCAACTCTATTCCCTTCCTAACACCCCTAGTCTGAATCGTAGTCTAGTCCCGACTTTATCGGGCCAAACTCATTTTACATCAAGTACACTAGCTGATAATATTAATACAG
>BLSH010254681.1:0-15457 GCA_018402905.1 Glandirana rugosa
CCTATAGTCAATACTGGTGATTAGTATTTTGCTCTTTGCTTGCCTTATCTGAGGAAAGCTTGAGGCATCTTTAAATTACAAAGTTTTGGATAACTTTTTAGCAAAGATTCTTATTACAATTTCATATATTTTGAAGTTGTGTTTTGATGATCTTAAATAAAGTTTGTATGATCTTAAATAAAGATGTACAGTAGGTGTTCTTTATCACTCCTACCTAGTTTTATGTTTTAAATTTAGTTGGAATTCAGTGTTTTTTATTGTGCCTGTGTGAGCTAATAACAGGCTTTGTATAATTTTTTCTATTTCTATTCTACATTCCAAAGTCCTCCTACAAATGCTTGTCAAACCATTTGTAGGAGGACTTTGGAATGTAGAATAGAAATAGATATTATCTTTCTAAAACAAAGTTTAATGCATTCTAAAGTTTTTCCTGTGTCTTTCCTTAGTACATGTGAAAATTGTAAAACAAATTTCAGTCACTTGGAGTAGGAAAATGTCAGCAAAGGGATTTAATCACACAATCATACAAGAAATAAAGAGAAAATATTACTTAGTATTTGGTACAAGTGAATAAGACAGCTCAAAAAAGTCCCACTTTTTTAGCTACCCAGATTCAAACTGGTGGATTCATCTCCATTCTATCAGTTTATGCATGTGAGAAAGACAGGCTCTGGGCAGCTGGAGTTCATTTCATCACATCATTTTTTCCTGATTCAGAGTGTGTGCATCATCTGGTGACCATTTAAAGAAGTGACCAAAATGGTGAGCTTAGAAAAGTAATGCAATCCCTTTAGCTTTTCTGTACTGCACCACAGTAGTATATACCTAGCCATCATTTTTATTTTTTTTTTCTCAGAAGGCCATGTCTGCCCTCTACCAGCATGTGCAAGGTACATTTTGCATTGTATTGCTGGACCAAGTGGTATGTGAGTTCATATGACCCAGATGCATGGTTTAGTAAACATGAGCAAGAATGTTTTGTCTCCTTCGTGGCCCACTGGTCAAATTTGATGGTAGCTGAGAAGGTTGCAGGACAGGGCACATAGTTGGTGGTACTATCCTGTGTCCTGCACCTTCGTAATGGTGATAGTGAAGTCAGCTCCTCTCCCTTCTTCTCAATGGCCTCACCTATTGATTCCTCAGAACTAGCAAACACCCCAGAGCTTTTGCAATGAACCATGCAAAATGCTGCCACGCTGTTATGCAGCTGGTATGCCTGGGTGACAGAAACCACACTGGACCAGGGTTTTGGAAGCTCTTCAGGGGCAGGCTGAGAGGTGGTTGACCAAATACCCAAGGGTGCCAGGCTGGTCATGTGTGTCAACAACATCAACCTACTGGTAGCCGTTTGGCAGGGTAAGTTCACATAAGTACCTTGACTGGCACATGTGCTTAACCTGGTGTATAGGAGAGAGGTTGTTAGGGTGCTGCGGTTTTCAGATGGCGGGGCTGGTGGCCAAGTGGTGTCCTTAGGGCAGCTCTTGGACAGAAGAAGCAGATCTGGAGGTATAAGGGGTAGAAGACAAGGCGCCTCTAAGTGTAACATGTAAAGGATTTATTGGTGCACACACAGTTAAAAACACACTGTAGAAGATCAAATATGTATAGGATCTAATATAGTGTGGATACACATTCTTCCATCTGAGTGGAGCAGTATGTTCCTGAAGGATAAAAACACAGAGAAAGCCTCTAAGTGCAGCAGAGGGTGGTCAGTGCAGGCGCACAGGGGGTTAACACTTACAGGATGATGGTAAGATACAAGCGTGTGCTGTAGTATCAGATTTCCTCGTTCCTCAAGCCTATGGAGGGTGGATGTAGTCGGCCTGCAGCTGTCATCAGAGTCCAATGGCGTGCTTGTGTGTGTGGAACCTGGTATTTCTCAGGCTGGAGTGCACAGAACTGTGCACGTCTACACTGATGGTGGGTGGTTACATGTTTCGGAGCTTGCATAGCTCCTTCCTCAGACCAAATGCATTAGTTGATGGTTTTAGAACGATAAACTCTCCCTCAGAGCACCAACAGGAACCTGTCCCTAATGCAGTAGTAGATGGTTTTAGAACAATAAGCTCTCCCTAAGAGCACCAAGAGGAACCTGTCCCTAATGCAGTAGTTGATGGTTTTAGAACGATAAGCTCTTCCTCAGAGCACCAACAGGAATCTGTCCCTAATGCAGTAGTAGATGGTTTTAGAACAATAACCTCTCCCTCAGAGCACAAACAGGAACCTCTCCCTAATGCAGTAGTAGATGGTTTTAGAACGATAAACTCTCCCTCAGAGCACCAACAGGAACCTCTCCCTAATGCAGTAGTCAATGGTTTTAGAACGATAAACTCTCCTTCAGAGCACCAACAGGAACCTCTCCTTAATGCAGTAGTAGATTGTTTTACAACGATAGACTATCCCTCAGAGCACCAACAGGAAACTCTCCCTAATGCAGTAGGAGATGGTTTTAGAACGATAGACTTTCCCTCAGAGCACCAACAGGAACTTCTCCCTAATGCAGTAGTAGATGGTTTTATAATGATAAACTCTACCTCAGAGCACCAACAAGAACCTCTCCCTAATGCAGTAGTAGATGGTTTAGAACGATAAACTCTCCCTCAGAGCACCAACAGGAACCTCTCCTTAATGCAGTAGGAGATGGTTTAAGAATGATTAAATCTCCCTCAGAGCACCAACAGGAACCTCTCCTTAATGCAGTAGTAGATGGTTTTACAACGATAGACTATCCCTCAGAGCACCAACAGGAAACTTTCCCTAATGCAGTAGGAGATGGTTTTAGAACGATAAACTCTCCCTCAGAGCACCAACAGGAACCTGTCCCTAATGCAGTAGTAGATGGTTTTAGAATGATAAACTCTCCCTCAGAGCACAAACAGTAACCTCTCCCTAGTGCAGTAGTAGATGGTTTTAGAACGATAAACTTTCCCTCAGAGCACCAACAGGAACTTATCCCTAATGCAGTAGTAAATGGTTTTATAACAATAAACTCTCCCTAATGCAGTAGTAGATGGTTTTAGAATGATAAACTCTCCCTCAGAGCACCAACAGGAACCTCTCCTTAATGCAGTAGGAGATGGTTGTAGAATGATAAACACTCCCTCAGAGCACCAACAGGAACCTCTCCCTAATGCAGTAGGAGATGGTTTTAGAACGATAGACTTTCCCTCAGAGCACCAACAGGAACTTCTCCCTAATGCAGTAGTAGATGGTTTTATAATGATAAACTCTCCCACAGAGCACCAACAAGAACCTCTTCCTAATGCAGTAGTAGATGGTTTTAGAATGATAAACTTTCCCTCAGGGCACCAACAGGAACCTCTTCCTAATGTAATAGGAGTTGGTTTTAGAATGATAAACTCTCCCTCAGAGCACCAACAGGAACCTCTCCCTAATGCAGTTATAGATGGTTTTAGAACGATAAACTCTCCCTGAGAGCACCAACAGGAACCTGTCCCTAATGCAGTAGTTGATGGTTTTAGAACGATAAACTCTCCCTCAGAGCACCAACAGGAACCTGTCCCTAATGCAGTAGTAGATGGTTTTAGAACAATAAACTCTCCCTCAGAGCACCAACAGGAACCTGTCCCTAATGCAGTAGTTGATGGTTTTAGAACGATAAACTCTCCCTCAGAGCACCAACAGGAACCTCTCCCTAATGCAGTAGTTGGTGGTTTTAGAGCGATAAACTCTCCCTCAGAGCACCAACAGGAACATCTCCCTAATGCAGTAGTAGATGGATTTAGAACGATAAACTCTCCCTCAGAGCACCAACAGGAACCTGTCCCTAATGCAATAGTAGATGGTTTTAGAACGATAAACTTTCCCTCAGAGCACCAACAGGAACTTCTCACTAATGCAGTAGTAGCTGGTTTTATGACGATAAACTCTCCCGCAGAGCACCAACAAGAACCTCTCACTAATGCAGTAGTAGATGGTTTTAGAATGATAAACTCTCACTCAAAGCACCAACAGGAACCTCTCCCTAATGCAGTAGTAGATGGTTTTATAACGATAAACTCTCCCTCAGAGCACCAACAGGAAACTCTCCCTAATGCAGTAGTGGACGGTTTTAGAACGATAAACTCTCCCTCAGAGCACCAACAGGAACCTCTCCCTAATGCAGTAGTAGATGGTTTTAGAATGATAAACTCTCCCTCAGAGCACCGAAAGGAACCTGTCGCCAATGCAGTAGTAGATGGTTTTAGAACGATAAACTCTACCTCAGAGCACCAACAGGAACCTGTCCCTAATGCAGTAGTATATGGTTTTAGAACGATAAACTTTCCCTCAGAGCACCAACAGGAACTTCTCCCTAATGCAGTAGTAGATGGTTTTATGACGATAAACTCTTCCACAGAGCACCAACAAGAACCTCTCCCTAATGCAGTAGTAGATGTTTTTATAACAATAAACTCTCCCTCAGAGCACCAACAGGAAACTCTCCCTAATGCAGTAGTGGACGGTTTTAGAACGAAAAACTCTACCTCAGAGCACCAACAGGAAGCTGTCCCTAATGCAGTAGTAAATTATTTTAGAATGATAAACTCTCCCTCAGAGCACCAACAGGAACCTCTCCCTAATGCAGTAGTAGATGGTTTTAGAATGATAAACTCTCCCTCAGAGCACCAACAGGAACCTCTCCCTAATGCAGTAGTAGATGGTTTTAGAATGATAAACTCTCCCTCAGAGCACCAAAAGGAACCTGTCGCCAATGCAGTAGTAGATGGTTTTAGAACGATAAACTCTACCTCAGAGCACCAACAGGAAACCCCCCCTAATGCTGTAGTAGATGGTTTTAGAACGATAAACTCTCCCTCCGAGCACCAACAGGAACCTCTCCCTAATTCAGTAGGAGATGGTTTTAGAACGATAAACTCTCCCTCAGAAAACCAACAGGAACCTCTCCCTAATGCAGTAGTAGATGGTTTTAGAGTGATAAACTCTCCTTCAGAGCACCAACAGGAATCTCTCCCTAATGCAGTAGTAGATGGTTTAGAACGATAAACTCTCCCTCAGAGCACCAACAGGAACCTCTCCCTAATGCAGTAGGAGATGGTTTTAGAACGATTAAATCTCTCTCAGAGCACCAACAGGAACCTCTCCTTAATGCAGTAGGAGATGGTTTTATAACGATAAACTCTCCCTTAGAGCACCAACAGGAACCTCTCCCTAATGCAGTAGTAGATGGTTTTAGAGCGATAAACTCTCCCTCAAAGCACCAACAGGAACCTTTCCCTAATGCAGTAGTAGATAGTTTTATAACGATAAACTCTCCCTCAGAGCACCAACAGGAACCTCTCCCTAATGCAGTAGTAGATGGTTTTACAACGATAAACTATCCCTCAGAGCACCAACAGGAAACTCTCCCTAATGCAGTAGTAGATGGTTTTAGAACGATAAACTCTCCCTCAGAGCACCAACAGGAAGCTGTCCCTAATGCAGTAGTAAATGGTTTTAGAATGATAACCTCTCCCTCAGAGCACCAACAGGAACTTGTCCCTAATGCTGTAGTAGATGGTTTTAGAACGATAAACTCTCCCTTAGAGCACCAACGAGCATGAACAGGAACCTCTCCCTAATGCAGTAGTAGATGGTTTTATAACGATAAACTCTCCCTCAGGGCACCAACAGGACCCTCTCCCTAATGCAGTAGTAGATTGTTTTAGAACGATAAACTATCCCTCAGAGCACCAACAGGAATCTCTCCCTAATGCAGTAGTGGACGGTTTTAGAACGATAAACTCTACCTCAGAGCACCAACAGGAAGCTGTCCCTAATGCAGTAGTAAATGATTTTAGAATGATAAATTCTCCCTCAGAGCACCAACATGAATCTTTCCCTAATGCAGTAGTAGATGGTTTTAGAATGATAAACTCTCCCTCAGAGCACCAAAAGGAACCTGTCGCCAATGCAGTAGTAGATGGTTTTAGAACGATAAACTCTACCTCAGAGCACCAACAGGAAACCCCCCCTAATGCTGTAGTAGATGGTTTTAGAACGATAAACTCTCCCTTAGAGCACCAACAAGAACCTCTCCCTAATTCAGTAGGAGATGGTTTTATAACGATAAACTCTCCCTCAGAACACCAACAGGAACCTCTCCCTAATGCAGTAGTAGATGGTTTTAGAGTGATAAACTCTCCTTCAGAGCACCAACAGGAACCTCTCCCTAATGCAGTAGTAGATGGTTTAGAATGATAAACTCTCCCTCAGAGCACCAACAGGAACCTCTCCCTAATGCAGTAGGAGATGGTTTTAGAATGATTAAATCTCCTCAGAGCACCAACAGGAACCTCTCCTTAATGCAGTAGGAGATGGTTTTATAACGATAATCTCTCCCTTAGAGCACCAACAGGAACCTCTCCCTAATGCAGTAGTAGATGGTTTTAGAGCGATAAACTCTCCCTCAAAGCACCAAAAGGAACCTCTCCCTAATGCAGTAGTAGATAGTTTTATAACGATAAACTCTCCCTCAGAGCACCAACAGGAACCTCTCCCTAATGCAGTAGTAGATGGTTTTACAACGATAAACTATCCCTCAGAGCACCAACAGGAACCTTTCAATAATGCAGTAGTAGATGGTTTTAGAACGATAAACTCTCCCTCAGAGCACCAACAGGAAGCTGTCCCTAATGCAGTAGTAAATGGTTTTAGAATGATAACCTCTCCCTCAGAGCACCAACAGGAACTTGTCCCTAATGCTGTAGTAGATGGTTTTAGAACGATAAACTCTCCCTTAGAGCACCAACAGGAACCTCTTCCTAATTCAGTAGGAGATGGTTTTATAACGATAAACTCTCCCTCAGAGCACCAACGAGCAGCAACAGGAACCTCTCCCTAATGCAGTAGTAGATGGTTTTAGAGCAATAAACTCTCCCTCAGAGCACCAACAGGAACCTCTCACTAATGTAGTAGGAGATTGTTTTAGAACGATAAAATCTCCCTCAGAGCACCAACAGGAACCTCTCCCTAATGCAGTAGGAGATGGTTTTATAATGATAAACTTTCCCTCAGAGCACCAACAGGAACCTCTCCCTAATGCAGCAGTAGATGGTTTTAGAGCGATAAACTCTCCCTCAAAGCACCAACAGGAACCTCTCCCTAATGCAGTAGTAGATGGTTTTATAACGATAAACTCTCCCTCAGAGCACCAACAGGAACCTCTCCCTAATGCAGTAGTAGATTGTTTTAGAACGATAAACTATCCCTCAGAGCACCAACAGGAAACTCTCCCTAATGCAGTAGTGGACGGTTTTAGAACGATAAACTCTACCTCAGAGCACCAACAGGAACCTGTCCCTAATGCAGTAGTAAATGGTTTTAGAACGATAAACTCTCCCTCAGAGCACCAACAGGAACCTGTCCCTAATGCTGTAGTAGATGGTTTTAGAATGATAAACTCTCCCTCAGAGCACCAACAGGAACTTGTCCCTAATGCAGTAGTAGATGCTTTCAGAATGATAATCTCTCCCTCAGAGCACCAACAGGAACCTGTCCCTTATACAGTAGTAGATGGTTTTAGGTTGATAATCTCTCCCTCAGAGCACTAACAGGAATGTCTCCCTCATGCACTATAAGATGGTACTGAACGCTAATATTCCACTCACAGCACAGACAGGAACTTCTCCCTAATGCACTATAAGATGGTTCGCTAATGTCTCCCTCACAGGACCGCAATGAAGGTCTCCCTAATGCCATCTGAGATGGTTGTGAACGCTAATCTCTCCCTCACAGCACCGGCATGAAGCTCTCCCTACTCTAGTCTGAGACGATCTGACACACAATGCTATGTAACTCCAGCCTCATATAGAGGCTGGGTCACATGATGCACTGGCCAATCACAGCCATGCCAGTAGTAGGCATGGCTGTGATGGCTTCTAAGGGCAAACTAGTGAAAAGCTTGTTGATTGGCTGCCCAGCAGCTATAGAAAAAGAGCCAAAAATACCCGAATACCGAACCCAAACCATTTTTTCAAATGACTGGGTTCGGGGCATGGACACCCCAAAAGTCTGGTATGGACCCATACTTTACAGTCCTAGTTCGCTCAACTGTAGTTAAAAGTAGAGTTGAGCGGACACCTGGATGTTCGGGTTCGGCCGACCTTCGCGGAAAAGTTCGGGTACGTTACCGAACTTGACCTGAACTTGACCCCGGACACCGAAACCCCATTGAAGTCAATGGTGACCCGCACTTTTGGGCACAAAAATGGCTGTAAAAAAAGTCTTCTAAAGGGCTAGAGGGCTGCAAAAGGAAGCAAAATGGCGGTAAGGAGTAGGACAAGTGCCCTACAAAAAAATGTGGATAGGGAAATAACTTAAAATCACAAAAAAAAATAAAAATGGGAGGAGGAGGTGGATGTGGAGTAGGAGCCTAGAGGTTGATTAGGCCATGACCGTGGCAGTGTAGGTGGAAGTGGCGGTGGTGGAGGAGGAGGAGGTAGCCAACACCATTATTTGTTTGTTTTTTTTCTAATTGGGGTAGCCCCCAAAATATTGAGACATTTAAAAAAAAAAACAAGTATACCAATGGATGTGTGAGGCCGGTCTAAATGTCTATTCTGCACAAAGTACAGACAACTCTTGTGGGATCCATGCCTGGTTCATTTTAATAAACTTTAGCTTGTCCACGTTGCCTGTGGACAGGCGGCTGCGTTTGTCTGTGATAACGCCCCTACCGTGCTAAACACACGTTCAGACAATACACTGGCTGCAGGGCAGGCCAGCACCTCCAAGGCAAAAAGGGCAAGCTCAGGCCATGTGCCCAATTTGGAGACCCAGATGTTGAATGGGGCAGACCCATCAGTCTGTACGTGTAGGTGTGTGCACACATACTGTTCCACCATGTTGCTGAAATGCTGCCTCCTGCTAAGACGTTGCCTATCAGCTGGTGGTGTGCTGCTGACAAAGGTTTTCCCCATTTTGGCCATGTTAACCCTGCCTTCTGAGGTGCTGGCGGTGCCACAGCTGCGTTGGCGGCCTCTTCCTCCTCCTCCTCCTCCTTCGCCCTGTGCTTCCACAGAGCCCCCTGTGTCATTTGGGAATGCCCTCAGCAGCGCGTCTACCAGCGCACGCTTGTAGTCGCGCATCTTCCGATCACGCTCCAGTGAGGGAATTAAGGATGGCACGTTGTCCTTGTAACGGGGATCCAGCAGGGTGTCCACCCAGTAATCGGCACAAGTTAAAATGTGGGCAACTCGGCTGTCGTTGAGCAGGCACTGCAGCATGCAGTCGCTCATGTGTGCCGGGCTGCCCAGGGGCAAAGACAAGCTGTCCTCTGTGGGAGGTGGATCATCTGTGTCCTCCTTATCCCCCCAGCCACGCTCCAGTGATGCCCACGAGCTGCGTTGGGTGCCACCCTGCTGTGAACAGGGTTCCTCCTCCTCCTCCTCATCATCTTCCTCGTCCTCCTCATCCTCCAGAATGCTTCTGCAGGAGCCCACACTCCGAGCCACTTGTGAATGACTGGCCTGATAACCATGGAAATGACCCCTCTTCCTCCTCCTCTTCCTCCTTTGCCACATCCTCTTCCATCATCGCCCAAAGTATTTTCTCAAGGAGACATAGAAGTAGGATAGTAACGCTGAGAACAGCGTCATCGGCACTGGCCATGTTGGTGGAGTACTCTAAAAACCGCAATATGGTACACAGGTCTCGCATGGAAGCCCACTTATTGGTGGTGAAGTGGTGCTGTTCCGCAGAGCGACTGACCAATGCGTGATGCAGCTGAAACTCCACTGTTGCCTGCTGTTGCTTGCACAGTCTCTTCAGCATGTGCAAGGTGGAGTTCCACCTTGTGTGCACGTCGCATAAGAGGCGGTGAGCGGAAAGGCCGAAGTTCCGCTGCAGCACAGACAGGCGAGCAGCAGCAGGGTGAGAATGCCGAAAGCGCGCACAGACAGCCCGCACTTTCTGCAGCAGCTCTAACATATCCAGGTAGTTTTTTAGAAATTTCTGCACCAACAAATTCAGCACATGCACCAGGCAAGGTATGTGCATCAAACCGGCTAGGCCCAGAGCTGCTACGAGATTTCGCCCATTATCGCACACCACCAGGCCGGGCTTGAGGCTCAGTGGGAACAACCACTCATCGGTCTGTTGTTCAATGACCATCAACAGCTGCTGCGCAGTGTGGGGTTTTCCCCCAAACATATCAGTTTTAAAACAGCCTGCTGTCATTTCCCCCTGGATGTGCTGAAGTTGGTGGTGAAGGTGTTACACTGAGCGGATGAGGAGGTGGTAGAGGAGGAGTAGGAAGCACAGTAGGAGGACGAGGCAACAGGAGGCAAAGAGAAATGCCCTGCAATCCTCGGTGGCAGAAGGACATGCGTCTAACGACTAGCCACCTCAGGCCCACCCGCCACTACATTTGCCCAGTGTGCAGTTAGCGAGATATAGCATCCCTGCCAATGCTTACTGGTCCGTGTATCAGTGGTTATGTGGACCTTGCCACAGATGGCGTTGCGCAGTGCACACTTGATCTCGTCCCCGACTTGTTTGTGCAGGGTAGTGATGGCTTGCCTGGAAAAGTAGTGGCGGCTGGGAACCACGTACTGTGGGACAGCCACCACCATCAGGTTTTTAAAACTGTCCGTGTACACCAGATGGAATGACAGCATTTCAAAGGCCAGGAATTTTGAAATGCTGGCATTCAGGGCCAGGGATCGCGGGTGGGTAGTAGGATACTTCCTCTTTCTCTCCAGTGTTTGGGAGATGGAGAGCTGTAAGCTTCCATGGGACCGTGTGGAAATGCTTGGGGACAGTGGCGGACATGGTGCCGTTGCTGTCACATTGTCTGTTTGCTGGGTGGCAGGTGACACTGGCACTGTAGAGGTGGAGGAAGAGGCTGAGGCAGCAGCAGAAGAGGAAGCAGGAGGAGGCCGAGACCTTTCTTGGATTTTGAGGTACTTATTCCACTGCAGCAAGTGCTTTGAATTTAGATGCCTGGTCATGGAGGTTGTGCTCAGGTTTAGAACATTTGTGCCTCGCTTCAGGCTCTGATTGCAGTGAGCAAACCACTTGTGTCTTGTAGTCAGCACATTGTCTGTAGAAATGCCACGCCGGGGAACGTCTTTGAGCTGCCTTTGGTGTGCTAGGTCCTTGGGTGCGGTGGGTAGTAGCAGGCATACTGTCTAAGGGACGCTCACTCTGCTTTTGCAACCTGCTTCCTCTTTTGCTGTGCTGGTGCCTCTGTGTGACCACCACCTCTTCCTCCAAACTGCACACGTCACTCGCATGACCCTCATTCCATGTGGGGTCTAGGACCCCATCATCCTCCACATCATCTTCCGCCTGTCCTTCACCACTGCCCTCCTTGTCAGTCTGCACACTGAGGAAAGCTACAGCAGTTGGCACCTGTGCTTTATTATCTTCAGAGACGTACTGCGGTGGTGTTTCCATGTCCTCAACCAAGTGGTTGGGCATCGGTGCACTCAATGTCTTCCACTTCTTGGGCAGGGCTATGTGGATGGCCCAATGGAAAGCACACTAGCAGAGTCATTGAAAAAAAGCATAAGAGACTGCTGCATGACTTGGGGCTCAGACTGCTTGGCTGATTTACAAGGGGCTGAGGTGAAAGACAGATGGCCATGGGGTTCAGGTGCCAACTCTGAGCTTTCATCAAGGGATCGGGTAGGAGACAATGTGAAAGAACTAGAGGCATTGTCAGCCACCCAATCTACTATAGCCTGTACTTGTTCTGGCCTCACCATTCGTTGAGCACCATTCGAGCCTACCATATAACATTGAAGGTTATACCTGAGGAAGGTGTTTCACTTGTGCGTGTAGCTGGCACAGATCGACCACGTCCTATCCTTGCAACAGGAGCTTCAGCAACACCACCAACACCAGCAGCACCAGCAGCACCACGACCACGTCCCTTATTTGACGCTCTCCTCATTCTGGACACAAATGTACTATGTAGCACTATTTATTAATACTAAAAAAAGAATAATAAATTATTATTCTTTTTTTTTTTAAATAGAAAATTGTAGATGCACTTTTTATTTTTGTGCAAGAAATGCACCGCTCACAACAACAGCAGGAACCTCTCCCTACACCAGTATGAGGTGATTTTAGAATGATAATTTGTCTTTCACAGCACCGACGGGAACCTGTCCCTACTGCAGTATGAGATGATTTTAGAACAATAATCTCCCCCTCACAGCACCAACAGGAACCTCTCCCTAATGCAGTAGGAGATGGTTTTTTAACGATAAACTCTCCCTCAGAGCACCAACAGGAACCTCTCCCTAATGCAGTAGTAGATGGTTTTAGAAAGATAAACTCTCCCTCAGAGCACAAACATGAACCTCTCCCTAATCCAGTAGGAGATGGTTTTAGAACAATAAACTCTCCCTCAGAGCACCAACAGGAACCTCTCCCTAATGCAGTAGTAGATGGTTTTATAACGATAAACTCTCCCTCCCTGTCCCTATAGAGTAGTGGATGGTTTTCTGTTCAAAAAGTTTTATTGAAAATTTACAGGAGGAACAAAGGAGGGGGGAGGATGGGTATACAAAGGTAGTTACCAAAAGAGGTATGGTGGGGGGGAAGGTACATATACAGGTTAAAAGAAAAACTTTAATAAGGATACAACAACATATGGGTACAATGGTTATGAAGAATAGGTATGTGACCAAGTGGGTTACCTATCACCCTCAGACACCACATCTGGGAGCAATCTGTGTCATGAGGAGGGGGTCACCCAACTGGTCTATTGTCCAAGGCTTAGTGTTCAACTGGTTGTAGGTAACCATAAGAATACCACATATCCAGGTAAGAGTAAGGTAATATACATTCAGGATGTACGCCATTATGACAGTGTTAAAGAAATTCTGTTGTGCTATTAACAATGTATCAGCATGTATTTAGTAGCCACGTTATTACACCAGGGTTTATAAGGTATAATGCTGTAGGCATGCAAACACCGGAGATATATAATGGGCGGTCCAACAGGCTGATGGGACACGCTTGTGATGAGAGAGGTTGGAGCTTGTGTAGAATATCAATTCTGATTCCGGAGAAATTTGAAAGTCGACCATTTGGTTACAATGCTGGAGCAGTATGTGGGGAAGGGGTACTTCTCCTGGGTAAGATATGGTACGTTTGATATGAGATCATGTGAATAGAAAAAAGGGACCTTCAAGGAGGAGAGAAAGTAGAAGAGCAAAATTAAGGGTAGAAGAAAGAGGGAGATCAGAGAGAAAGAGAAGAAGCCGAGAAGAAAAAAAAAAAAAAGAGGGGGAGGATTTTCTGCCCCTCGCCAGGGGGCGTTAAGGATATTACAAATGGGCCTTTTGGGTCCCGTAAGTGATGTAATACCTGGGCGGTTTATGCATTTAAGAGAGAGGGGTCAAAGTTGGTTGGAAGGTAATGTTCGACCCAGGGTTGCCAAATTCACTCGAACTTAGGGATGTTGTTTAGTATTGTGGCTTCAATTTTGGCGTGGATCATCGCGTTGGTAATCCTTTGTATAGTTTCTGAAATGGGCAGGTGTGGAGATTTCCAGGCTTTTGCAACAGTTTGCTTGGCAGCCGTGGTTATTTGGAGTAAAAGTTTGAAGCGATGTTTGTTTAGAGCCTCAGGCTTGGTATTTAATAGAGCGACCTCAGGGGAGGGGTCAATTTTGTTACCTGAGACAGTCGAGATCATTGTAAAGATTGTGTGCCAAAACTTAGCTACGGTCGGACAAGTCCACCAGATATGATAATGGGTACCTGGGGTCAGGCAACCACGGAAGCAGTTGGGGTTATGTGTGGGGACAAATTTGGCTATGCGGGCCGGGACCAGGTACCATCTAAATAAAACTTTATAATTCGCTTCTAGAGTGATAATGTTGTGTGATGCTGATTTCGTGTTCAGACATATTTCTGTCCAGGTTTTGGGTTCTAGAATAGTATTCAGATCTCATGCCCATTTAGAAGTATAATGAAGTGGTGAGTGTTGGGGGGGTTCTATTAAGAGTTGATACAATTGGGTGATCACCCCTCGGGCATGAGGCTCTTTAAGGCAGGTGTGTTCGAAGCTAGTCATGGAAGGAAGGGAGGGATCTAAGCGTTTGCAGGGGGCAGTGTTTTAGTTGGAGGTAGCAAAAAATCTCAGAATTGGGAAGGCCGAATGTTTAGTGAATTGTAGGGCAAGGGATGAAGTTGTCTGCGGCAAAGAATGAGTATGCTCTAAATAAGTCAGCATTCATCCAATTAGTAAAGGAGGCTGGGGAGACCCAAGCTGGGTAGAAGGCTGGGTTGCGCAAATATGAGAGAAGGGGGTTGTGGACAGATTGGAGTTTGAATTCGAATTTGAGAGTGTCCCAGACATGAAGGGAGTGACGGGTAATTGGGTTAGTTATTTTCCCTCTGTGTTTGGCATGAAGCCATAAAAAATTGGCTAATGAGAGGGGATCACAGTCAATTGCTTCTAGTGAAACCCATAGGGGGACCTCTTTTGTAGCGTGATATTTTGTTAGTGTGGCTATTTGCGCAGCCTGGTAGTATTTCGAAAATGAGGGCAATCCCAGGCCGCCCTGAAGTTTATGTTGGTGTAGGATAAATTTAGAGATGCGAGGCTAGTTTTATTCCAGGTGTACGCTAGCGCTCTACGTTGTAGAATGCAGAGGAAATGAATGGGTACAGGGATGGGAAGTACTCTGAAGAGATATAAGATCTTAGGTAAAATTACCATTTTAATGACAGTGATGCGCCCCAACCAGGATATGGGGAGAACCGACCAGGAGTTCATCAATTTAGAAAGGTGGGTTAACATTGGAGGGTAGTTCGCCGTATAGAGGCTTGTAGGGTCAGGTGTTAGTTTGACACCAAGATATGTTAAGTGGTGCTGAGCCCAAGAGAAAGGAAGCACTTGCTGTAGTTGTGCTTGAAGGGGGAGAGGAAGGGAAACATTAAGAATTTTGGATTTTTGAGTGTTCACGACCAGGCCTGATATGTTAGCGAAATTGTTTAGAAGTGAGAGTAAAGTAGGGGAGGAGGTCAGAGGAGAGGTGAGAAAGATGAGGACGTCATCTGCGAATAGACAAAGTTTGTGGTGATGACTAGAGTTGAGCGAACCCGGACTGTAAAGTTCGGGTCCGTACCGAACTTTGGGGTGTCCGGGACCCGGACCCGGACTTTTCAAAAAAAGTCCGGGTTCGGGTCCGGGGTTCTGGTAATTTTAATGAAAATTTTTAAAAATGCTGTAAAAAAGCCCAGGAAGGTCCTAGAGGTCTGCAAAAAGAAGGGAAATGTGGGTAAGGGTGGGACAAGTGCCCTACAAAGAAATGGGGACAGTGAAATAACTTTAAATATTTTTAAAAAAATAAAAACATAAAAATGCAAAAATGGAGATCATCTTCAAAATGGGTCTGAAAAGTATCATCTTCAAACTATGCCCAAAAAGTATAAATAAGCCCAGAGTACCCATATCACTGTTCTGCAAAATGTGTGTATCACTTTAAATCAAA
>BLSH010254681.1:26124-36137 GCA_018402905.1 Glandirana rugosa
AGGACCGTTCAGGATCTCCAGACGTTTTCCTTCCTTTTACCCCCATTCACCCCCTGTTCACAGGATGTTTCTTTACCCCTATCCCTTTATTGAATTTTATTAAAAAGTCGATTTTAGTGTATTTTTTTTAGTTTTTACCTCCACCTACACCTCAACCTCCAACTCCAACTCATCCGCCATTTTCACCGCCACCTCCTCCTCATCCATCGGTTGTGACCAAAAAAATAAAAACACGTTCTTTACTACTAAATTTTAGTAGAGGTTCAACATGTCCCTTTCCAAAGTCGACAACGAAATTCCCTTTCTAATAACAAGATTTTAGTAGAGGAGATGATTTTAGAACAATAATCTCTCCCTTAAAGCAACAGCTGGAACCTTTCCCTGTACAACTTGGAGATGATTTTAGAACAATAATCTTTCCCTTAAAGCAACAGCTGAAACCTTTCCCTGTACAACTTGGAGATGATTTTAAATCATCATTTCTTGCACAAAAATAAAAAAACCAGTGTTGGCTACCTACTCCTCCTCCACCGCCACTTTTACCGCCTACTCAACCTCAACCTCCAACTCCACATCCACCTCCATTTTTGATTTTTTTTATGTGATTTTAGCTGAAAAATTATTTTAAGTTATTTCCCTATCCCCATTTCTTTGTAGGACACTTGTCCCCCACTTACCCCCATTTTCCTTCCTTTTGCAGACCTCTAGGACTTGCCAGGACTTTGTTACAGCCATTTTTGTGCCTAAAAGTTTGGGTCCCCATTGATTTCAATGGGGTTTGGGGTCCGGGACAAAGTTCGGGTCAAGTCCGGTCCCGAACCCTGACTTTGTCCGAAAGTTCAGCCGAACCTGCCGAACCCGGACTTCCAGAGGTTCGATCAACTCTAGTGATAAGTCAATGCATTCACAATGGCAGCCTTATAGAATCTGAGGAGGACCTGCTCAGAAAACTTGCCCTCCTCCGCTTCCTCTGGAAATACAATCTCTTATGAGCCCTGTCCACCAGATAGGATATATGCCCCTGACCATGTAAAATTCTCCATTAGTGTTCTCAGGAAAAGGTACCATCTTTACCCCATCCCACCAAGTACAACCAGCTCAAAACTTGTTTGCCTATTTTTTTCTAAATTCTAATATTATATCCTAAGTCTTCTCCATGTTTAACTGTACATTATTCTTCTTACACCAGTCTACTAGGTTCTCTATTTCCTGCCAATATGCAGCCTCGTTACCGTATGTAACCTTGGGGTAGCTCTGGACCGCTAGCCAGTTTGGTGAAAGCAAACAGTTCTTTTTTTTTTAACTATTATTCTTTATTGAGAAAAAGATGGTGAACATTGAAAACACAACATTTTTTTCAGGTATACAAATATGCATAAGATATAATGACATTATAGAATAAAAAAGCAGGGGTACCGATGGAACTTTGGTTGATAGCAACCGAGAAAAATACGGTGCGTAGGGTGTTGAACTTATTAAACTTGTCTAAAATGATGCTACTGAGCTTGGTTAAAAAACATATAGGGGAATAAAGGATGGCTTCCAGGTATAAAACTGAGGTGAAACGAGTTCCAGAGATTATGAGCCAGAGGTTAGAATATTGGTCAGAGTCATTTAAGTGAGTGTTGCACTCCTATGATCCGCAGTCCATTTTTCCCATGCTTTGTAAAAGGAGGAGGTAGACATCTTAGCCTTGGCAAATGAGAATTCCATTTGGAAGTTTACGTTTAATAGCAATATGGTATCTGTTAAGATCAGGGGCTGTGGAGTTTTCCATTCTTTCTCTAGGGCTAGACGTGCTGCAATCAGAATGTGGGTTATCAGTACCACCCCAGATGACTAGACCAGGTAGGAAGCGAAAGGCCCAGCAGTAGGTCCAGTGAGGTCATAGAGACAGATATCTCACACAAGGAAGATTTACAGTGGTTGATGCAGTGGGAGAGTCGTAGGGGCACAGTTAAAGCTTGAGGCCATTGAGTGATTCATGGGGGATTGTCCACGAAAGTGGACCAAAACTTGATGGATAGAGAGAGTATCTCAGGAGTCGGTGTAATGAGCAGTTTGTATACCAAAGAGCTACCTTTAATTTTGGGGTTGTTAGTGTCATAGAATTTCAAGATGATCTATACAGTATCTCACGAACAGTGGCGGCTGGTGAATTTTTAGGCTGGGGGTGCCCCCTTACTTTTTGACTCCTCCTACTAGGTAGCCAGTTGCGGTACTGCCCCGGTCCTACTGTGGAGACATAAGAAGAGGGACACCACTGCTTGGCTGTTGGAACCTTCACCAAGGTTGGAACCTTCAGCAAAATCTGGAATACAGACAGAGGATTCAAAATGGTCAGAAGGGGAAAAGGAAGGAAAGAAAAGAAGGTGAAGGAGAAAAAAGACTAACCCTGCCAGGCGGAGAAAACAGAGGAGGAACATTTACAACAGGTATTCTACAAATGTTTTTCTTTTTTCTCTCTCTTCTTTGCATATAAACTGTGGACATTTTGTTTGACATACTGACCTGCATAATGGGGAAAAGAAGAATAAAAAAAGAACAAGTGCTTATTATAAAAGACAATAAACTTAGAAATGTCTAAGTTAAAAGTGATCCTGAATAAGTTAAGTAGGATACACTAAGAGGGAAAGAGAGACGAGGATTACAGTAGAAATAACGAGATGCATCCAAAAGGATCCCAAGCACAAAAAGCAAAAAAATTATTATTAGGGGCTAAAGATGGGAATACCTCTAAGACTCAAAATACACAAAACTCAGACATAAAGGGCTAGTTCCAGCAATCACAACAACAACTAAAAATAGGCAACACAGGAGACTTGGATATAACAGCAGAAAGAGAATTTGAAAGCAGCTTGCCAATAAATACACAAATTAATACAATTGAAAAAGGAAGAAGAGAAAATTTACCATGGGATATGGAAGCTTATATAAAAACCCTCCATGGATAAATAAGTATCTCATTTGGAAACGTGCTATAAGACAGAAATACAAGAAATGAAAAGCTCCATAGAGGGTGCCCAAAAAAGAATGGACATTATAGAAGCAAGAGTAATAGTGCTAGAACAAAGAATGATACAGGCATAAAAAGAAAATCTAGAACTGGGGGGCTGTCTAAAACAAGCTATTAATGATGCAGATGAACAAGAAAATAGTGAAATGATTTGAACTCCTCTCTCTACCCCCCCCCCTGTTAATTCACGGTGGAGCAGTTAACTCCCATGGAACCCCATAGCTCTTCCCTGAGCCATTAGAAAGTACACACACAGCTGTCACTCAGGAAAAAGCTACTCTTTATTTCCCGGGGTTTCTCTTTTATAGCCAGAAAATAGTAGGAGTTACAGACGCCTTATAAGGGTCTTAACACTGGTTTCATTTTCGACATGTGATATCAGGGAAACAGCAACTCTGAAACGAAACTAGCTTCATTCATCTTAAAGGGGTCTTAGCATACATATATGTGTAATAGAAAGCATACATAATTATACAAAATGGAGACACTTAGGTTATATTTATTCCTACAATCCCCTCTTAGGTCATGCATGTGACCTTATACCCTAGCTACTGGTTGGTACCTGGGACCATTAGTTTATCTCTTGCCAAGGGGTTGATAACACATAGGTTTAGTGATGGTGGCGTCAATAAGTTTCTGTATTAGGCCTCAGATGCATGGGATACAACAACCACACAGAGTTCTGGCACTAGGGTGTTGTTTGTGTGGTTTCTGTATTATCTTGGAGTAATGATCCATACTGGCAGGAATACAGTCAGGGCCAGCAGGATTAGAAGACAAAATGCCTTCCCAGAAGTCTGTGGTGCAATAAGCGAGGTCATCTTTTTCAGAGACTTTTCCACCTGTTTCACTCGCTGTTCGAGGACTTATACCACCTGTTTTGCTTCTCTTGTCTTTATCTTGCTTCTTGGGTGCTTGGTTCACCCTCTTCACATGACTGCCGTGGATCCAGGACTGTGAGCTTACCACCAGTATAGCTGTTCTGGTCACCACGATCTCATTCATGGGAGGTCCAAAAGGGTATTATTGCTTCTTATTTCAGTTCAAATGTTGGATCACCACAGTATCTCCCACCTGGAAAGAATGGGTTGGTTCCTGTAAAAAAAAAAAAGGAGATGTGCGAGCGACATTTCTTTCAACTTTGTCCAGAGTTTCAATAAGTTTTCTCACATATTCCTCCTGGATTAGATCTAGGTCCCCTCTTTCTACCATAAGTGGCTGTCTGGCCCATGGAGTGGGGAATGGCCTACCCATTAAAACCTCAAAAGGGGAATAATCTGTCTTCTTGGAGGGGGTCATTCTTACCTCGGCCAAAACTGCCAGGATGACCTTCTTCCAATTTGCATACGTACCTCCAGTTGCCTTCCTTATCTTATCCTTGAGAGTCCTATTCATCCTTTCCACTATACCTGAACTTTGGGGGTGATAAGGTATGTGAAACTTCCAGTAAATTTTGAGAGTCTTTACCAGATCTTGGCAGACCTTGGCCACAGATGCAGGGCCATTGCCTGAGTTAACCTGGAGCGGACATCCCAACATGGGAATAATCTCTTGTGTAAAAATTTTTACAACTGTTTGGGCATCTTCTCTTGTGGTTACAAAGACCTCAGGCCATCGTGAAAGCATATCCACGATCACCAAAAGGTACTCCTGTCTCTTACCCACTTTTGGCATATGTGTAAAGTCTATCTGTAGGTGAGTGAATGGTGTTGTTGGGTATATCAGGTGTTCATGTTTTGCCCTTTGTGGGTTGTTGGGGTTGTTTCTGATACATGTGATGCATCTGAAGACATATGCCTTGACAAGGGAGGGGAGGCCTGGAATATAGAAATCGCAATCCAAAAACTCACATGTAGTCTGCAATCCTCTATGTCCCACCCCTTGGTACTGTGAAATAAAGAGTGGTGCACTGGCAACAGGACTGCATGGTCTCCCCTCTTGGCAGATAAGTCCAGAATTAGGGCTTATCTGCACACCTGCGTTGTTCCAATCTCGGATATCTGTGTCCGTGGCATATGTCTGTAAGTCTTGCAATGACTTAGAAGTGCCATTTCTAGTGGATGTGGCTTCCTTCGCTGCTCTATCTGCTAGGGCATTTCCTTTGGCTATATCAATCTGCTGGCCTGTGTGTGCCCTGCAATGTAAAATGGCAATGGACCTTGGTAGCTGCATAGCTTTTATTAGTTCTTTAACCAGTTCCACACTGCCTACCGTCTATTTACGGCGGCAGTGTGGACGCTGGCCGCGAATCGCCTTAAAAAGGCGGCGATCTGCGAATGGCCGCTAGGGCGTGTGCCCGCCCACCGCACTCCTGAGGAGTGTGCCCGCGGCTCGGGCAGACCCGATGTCCGCCGGCGAGCCGCGATGAGCGGCCATAGGCAAAGATCGGGGAACCACCAATGTAAACACGGCAGTTCCCCGCTCTGTTAGTGGGGGCATTGGTGATCTACTGATCCCTGTCACTGGGATCAGTTAGATCTCTCATGCCCGTGGTAGCCCAACCCCCCCACAGTAAGAACACACCCAGGGAACATAGTTAACCCCTAGATCTCCCCCTGCAGGTTAACCCCTTCACTACCAATGACATTTATACAGTAATCAGTGGACATTTAAATTTCTGATCGCTGTATAAATGTCATTGGTCCCAAAAAAGTGTCAAAAATGTCCGACATGTCCGCTGCAATATCGTAGTACCGCTAAAAATCACAGATCACCGCCATTACTAGTAAAAAATAAAAAAAAAATAAAAACCCCAGAAATGAATTCTCACCATCTGTAAACGCGGCCACTTTTGCGCAAACCAATCAATAAACGCAGATTCTGAATTTTTTTATCACAAATATGAGGAAGAATTTAAATCGGCCAAAACCGGTGGAAAAAATTTTTTTTATATATTTTGTTTTGGATTTGAATTTTAGCAAAAAGAAATTTGGGTTTTTTTGCAAAATGGTCGCTCTTCTTTTGTTTATAGCGGTGATCAGAAATGACGCAAAGGGGATCAAATACCACCAAAAGAAAGCTCTATTTGTTACAAAAAAAGGACGCACATTTTGTTTGGGTACGGGCCTTGCAATTGTCAGTTAAAGCAACGCAGTGCCGAATCGCAAAAAGTGCTCTGGTCCTAACCTGGGAAATACTTCCGGTCCATAAGTAGTTAAAATATGCACATCTTGTCCTTCAAAGAGCTGGCAAGCTCTTATGAGGGCTATCAGTTCTGCAGCCTGGGCTGACTGGTAAAGAATTGATTTTGCTTCTAGAATTTTGTCTGGTAATTGTACAATAGCATATCCTGCATGATATGTATTGTCATTGGGCCTTGAACAAGAGCCATCTTCAAACACACTCTGTGCATCTGGAAGGGCCACAGAAGACCTGTCCAGTCTTGGGGACATGTCCTGATGGATGAGATCCAAACAATCATGTTGTGGAACAATCTCATCCTGTTCTCCTTTTGATCCTAACAACACATTGAGGATTGGGGCTGGGCCTGAGGTAGGAGAAGCATATTTTATCTTTAGCTTAGGGTTGGAGAGCAGTATAACCTTATAACCACTAAGCCTTTGGGCCGACATATGTTGGGTATGTAAAGTGGTATCCTGTCCCAGTGTGAATGATGTAGCCATTTCCACCACCATCACACAGGATGCTAAAGCTCTGAGACATGCAGGCATGCCTCGAACCTGTACTGGAACCATCTTTGAGAAAAAAACAACAGGGCGGAGCTTGCTTCCATGTTCCTGAGCTAGGACTCCTGCCATCATTTTACAGTTGCCCCTGGCAAATAAGTGGAACATCTTGCCATAATCAGGCAGGCCTAGACTAGGGGCCGTTACCATAGCACTTTTCAATTACACAAAAGCATTACACATTTCCTCTGGTCAGTTTACACAATCTGGCATATCAGAACCTGTGGCTTGTCTCAGGAGATTGTCATAGTAGGAACAGTCAGGTATTCATTGGCGGCAGTAACCAATCATGCCAAGTAAGTATGTCCTTCTTGGCCAGTGGGCGGGGCAGACCCATGAGAGCCACAGCTCTCTTGTGACTGACTTTCCTTTCTCCTTTTGTGAGGACAAAACCAAGGTACTCAACAGTTTCCTGACACCACTGCAATTTATTTCTAGACACTTTGTGACCACTTTCAAATAACCAGTTTATGAAATCCACACTGTCCTCCTGTCCGGCTGCCTGATTTGAACTGCAGAGGATGAGGTCATCCAGTACTGTAGTGGGACCGAACCATGAGGGGAAGTCCAGGACCTCAGTGTGGCCTGGAGCACAATCGAGTAGACTACAGGTGAGTCCACATAGCCCTGGGGCATTCTACACTAGATAAGTTGGTGATTTTTTAAACAAAAGGCAAAGATTAGCCGTGTCTCCTTATCCACAGGGACGAAAAAAAATTGCCAGATCAATCACTGTAAAACACTGCATCGGATGGAATGGAGGACAGAAGTGATGGCACATCTGGCACTATTGGGGCAATGGAGACCACAAGTTCATTTATGGCTCTCAGATCCATCTGTAGCTGCCATCTGGTTTCTTCACTGGGTTAATTGGGGTATTATAGGGAGAAACTGTGTTTTCCAAAATACCTTCTTCAACAAAGTGTTTTACCATTGGGGCAATACCTTCCTCCCTTTCTTTTGATAAAGGGTACTGTTTATGGTACACAGGTTTTGCCCATACCTTAAGAGTGGCCTTGTAGGGGGTACAGCAAATGAGGCCAACATCAAAAGAATTTTCTGCCCATACTCTGTCGTCTATCCTACCTGGAGGTGGGCCTTGGGTGTCTGCCACAATCATGGTTAGGAGGGAATTTATTGGGACCTTGGTGGATTTCGCTACTATTCCAACCTTCTTTGTGGTTTTGATATTAATGTTTACATAAATAAACTAAATATTAACAATTATGGTGATGCAATCTGTCAATGTGTGCTGTAATCTTCATCTTTAGTTCTTGGACATCAAACCATATCAGACAGGTGGATTGATGCTTATTTATTTTAGCACTATCTAGAAACTAAACAAAATGAAAGATCTTAGTGAATTATGATTACATTTCTCTTCTAGAAATAAACAACTAGTTAGCAATAAACACATATTAATCACAAAATACAAAACATATGGCCACGTTGTTTAATAAGAGTGCACTAGTTTCTACCCATATGAAATAAATTCATAATTAATTAATTATCACCACGTGGATCTTCATTAAAGGACGTCCATAAAAAACTATCAATAATAATTAACCATAACTTTTATAGTATGTTCATAACATTTTGCACAAAGATTATATATCACCAAATCCATTGATTTTTCTATTTCAACCTCTTCCCATACATATCTTGAAAACTTCTAGAAATCAATGTGGTCCTTTCTGTATTAACACAAAACTTATAAAACAATCATTAGTGTTATATTCTAAAGTATCACACTTCATTACAATCACCAATCAAGACAATACATACATAGACATACATGCATCATTCACTATTGTCCTATCATATACTGTTAAGAAAAAATGATCTAAGCTTGGTCTTTACTAGTCAACTGTCTTGTTCAAATGATTTTCATTAAAGGGTATAACCAGGTTTTTATCAGTGGGTGGAGCGTTTTCCCTTTCCACGCCCAATAGACTGGAATGGAGAACTAAACATTTACATAATTATAATAATCATGGCTACCTTTTAGGAATCTAAAGGGCGTTGGCCGCAATGAGCCATTTAGTGTCTTTGTTTCAAATAATGCTAGAGTTACATAGCAAAACTAACCATTTCAACTAGGATTTTATTTCTATAAAAGTATTTAAAAATTTCCTTTACCTTACAAAGTTTTTATTTTTTACATCACTTATTTTTGAGCAACACATGTCATACTATTATTTTATAGCTGTTCAAAACTTAACACATTGCCCTACATTTCACAGACCTAGTTCCTCACGCAGGATGTCTCACACAGTTTATCTATATGGAAGGAGGGAGGGAGGGCTGGAAGTGTGTCTCATCCTTTTACACAAACACACACAGAACAAGGGGGAGAAAGGGGGGTTAAATCCATCTCTCTAATTAAAGATCTCTCGGTTAAAAATACAAAGACTTTCTACAAAAGTTTCTATCTTTCTCTTATACAGTATCACTTTACAGAACTTTCACCTTAATTTGATTACTTAACTCTCACAATATTAAACTCACATAGACCCTCAAACATAAGTAGTGAAACTTATGTTATAAATCAGCCACTCTTATCATTACCTGTCTGTAACATTATCACATTCACTACAGAGAGAACAAAATGCATTTAACCTCTTCATAAAGCAACATTTCTCATCACAACACAAAGAGCTCAACATATACACGCATCTTTACGTTACTGCAGTTTTACAATCTCAGTGGTCAGCTCGTCATTTTTGATATTCAAATAAATCTCATTGCTCTGAGACTTCTACAATCCACAACCCAATACTTTTTTTTCTTATATGAGACTTGGATAGAGTTTGGCAGGCTTTGGGACATAAGGAGGGGGGGGGGGAGGGTGGCTTGGAGAATGGCATGAGAGGCTGTGTGGGTCTATCTATTTCTGACTCACACTCATGTACTTTCTGAGAGTTCTTATTATGATTTATTTGCATTTTTTCTGTTTCTTGTTATCTCTCTTATACCATATGGGGAGTAATCAAGCCAATTCTCTCCTCCCTTTCTCATATATTTCTTATCCCATTCTTGGTCACCCTGGTACCATGGAAAAGCCTGTCTATCACCCAAACAAAAACCTTTGATCGTGTCCATATGAAAAGTATCATTGTCACCCTCCCGGGGAAAAGGATCAACATTGCCCATTATTTCTGTCTAGGATGCTAAATTGTCCACTCATGGGTCAATTAGATAGTAATCCGTTCCACATACACAGGCTACAAAGTCCTTACATGTCTCCCCAACGTCTAGTAATGGTATACCTATTTTACTGTTGCCACAACCCATTATAACAGTGGAGAGAA
>BLSH010254681.1:78381-102364 GCA_018402905.1 Glandirana rugosa
ATACTGTTGTTAAACTTTAGTGTAAGGGGACGGTTGTCGATCGAAAAAGAGGAATATTTTACTAACTTGGGAGTGTAGAGCGTAAAGACTGTTGAGTAGAGGACGACGGACTGTCTCGATTTGGGGGGGTGCATTGGCGACGACGGGGATGTAAATAAGTATCTTATGGTTCTTCGGGTATGTTGGCGACAGATCGGGAGAGACTAAGTAAACGTAATGACTACACTTATGTGTTATCCCCCAGGCTCACTCACGGCGCCTGTGGTGGATGAGTTTTGGGGGTCTTAGGCAAATACTTGTTGGACTTCAACTGTGCGGCGGAGAGATCGGGATGGTGGAGGGTGTTGTCGTGTCCCAAATGAGCTCTCACCCTTTCCCCTGGACCGCGGATTCCTCCCGATTCTTTTTGTGGACACGGAGCTCTGTGGATGAGCGTCCGCTCTAGCCAACGTCCGGACACGCCCCCCCCAGCTATCTTATCTTGGAGGGTAGGGTACGCTGGGTTTGGTGGGCACAGAACACCCTGTGCTGTTGTGGGAGGTGGTAGGGCTAGAGAGGCGGCGTGTCAACTTCAGGTTGTTCATAAACGGATTCTGGGGGTTTTGAGTAGGTGGTGTCCGCGGCACTCACTCGGACCCCCTATTGTGTATTCACATCAGTAATGCAAATGAATCAGAGAGGGCTAGACAGCGGTTGTATGGGCTTCTTGGTATTCTATGAATAAATGTAGGGGCAGCAGCGGTTACGTGGGGGGGTTTAGCTCTGTCAGGCAGCAGGAGATGAGTTGTCAGAAATGCGAGATGTGAGGGTTCAATCATTTTATAAGGAGAAAAAGCTAGCTGTTGGCAGGGGAATGTGATTTCAAATTGTTGTCATAGTTGGGGAGTGCTATGTCTGGATGCATACTGTGCGCCCCATAGCACAGTTAGTGGCTTAGAGATTACAAAGAGGAAAAACAAGGTTAACCCCTATCCTGAGGAAGGCACGTAAAAGAACTGTATCGTATAAATTGTAACAAATGTCATTAACCTTGGAGTTACTGTGTGGACGCTAAGCTGCGACACAGTACCAACAACATGGGGGAGATAAGAGGAACAATATAGCACAGGATGGGACCATTGAACTTAGACTGACACCGAGTGATCAGCAGGCAAGCACCGGACAGGGTGATGTGCGGGGAATTTATGTACCCCCTTTTTAGAATGCGTCCTGGGTGGGCGAGATGAGACCGTTAATCAGTGCGGGTGGGCGGTCTATTACCCGGTGATCAGGCAGTGTCAGTCCCATACTCATTATAAAAAGAAAAACACCCTACATGGTTAGCAAGAACATGACATCATAACATATACACTGCATCATAGGCATATATAACATAGTAAGGGTAGGTCTGGTGTTAATGGTATGACTAGGGAAACATCTGCTCAAACCTTCACGCCTAGCTCGGTCATTACCCCTCCTGGAGGCCCCTGGGAGCAGTATATAATGCGGGGCAGGTCATCCGGTCCTAATGGAATAGAACAGTGACCTGGGGGATTGGGAGTTCAGTTCCAGTATTGTTGCCCCGGAGTAAGGGTGATGTAATCGAGCTTTGTTATTATTCGTTCAATCTGCTGGCATGAGTCGCCTCTGGTGAGGTGTACAAATAGCGTAGAACGTGGAGCAGGACCCTTTCGTGTGGTCGATTGGTTTGTTTAAAGGCGTTGGGCCTCATGAAACTTCGTGAGTGGAGCAGTTGTATATATTGCAGTCCAGATATCAGTAAGCATGGGCCTGAGTGGGATGAGATCCTGGTGGGGTTTGAGGCACATACTGTGTAGTTCCCCCGGCAGTAGTTACCAACCCACTTCAGGTACATAGATTAGTCTGCTCCGGGATGGGGAAACTCTGGGAAGTGACTGCAGTTTGCAGAGCACTCTGGAGTTACAAGCAGGGGGGAGTGGGGCACAGGTACGATACACAAAGTGAGTGTGATGGAGGGTGTGCAAAGTCTCTACTCACTGTTGTGATGAACGAAGAGGTCCCGTCCTGTGGTGCAAGGGTTCAAGAAGAGGAATGCTGTCGTCAAGGGCAGGGAGAAGAGTTGAGTTAGTCCTTCCTTGCTTTCCTATAAGCGGGTGAGGCAGGAATGCTTCCACCCCCGGGAGAGCGATGGTTCGCTGGTGGCGGAGAGGCAGAAGGGGGGGATAGAGGTCTTCTGGGGGGAGGATGTGATTCTCGTTGGTGGACATCCATCGGTTCCTCCTGCCGTTGGGGTTGGAAATGATTTAAGTTGCTGCTGTTCCAGTCAGGGATTTCCACTAGGGGAATGTGCAGGTTGTCGCAGAAGGATCGGATGTCTTCCGGGTTTCTCAGATAGGCGATTCTGCCTGCTACTCCCGCTTGGAGGGAAAAGGGGAACTTCCAACGATATGGTATATTCCCTTCTCTTAGAACATCCAAGAGTGGTCTGAGGGCCCTTCGTCTTTGTAGAGTGATGGGGGAAAGATCTTGATACAATTTTTACCTCTGTCCCTCTATATAGGATGCGTCTTCTGAGCCTGGCATGTCGCAGAATTTCTTCCTTTAGTCGGAACTTAACAAGGCATCTGACCACATCTCTGGGAGGCTCATTGTCCTTGCCACATGGACGCAATGCTCGGTGTAGACGCTCCAGTTCAATTGGAGTGTCTGGTGGTCTCCCAAGTAGGTCATTGAAGATGGAAAGGATAGCTTCAGATAGGTGATCTGTGTCTACCGCTTCTGAGAGCCCCTTGATTCTGATATTGTGTCTACGCCCGTGATTATCTAAGTCTTCTATACTGCGGTGTAGGTCCCTTAGTTGTAGAGCATGGGCGTCCAGAGTATGTCTGGTTTCATGGATGGCATGGTCATGGCTGTCTGTGATTTCCTCCAGGACGTCTAAGCGTGCTGACACTTCCTGTAGATCGCTCCTGAGGTCAGATATAGCAGCGGAGAGAGTGCCCTTGATTTCTGCTGCTACTGCTTTTAGATCATCTAGGCTAAGTGTCTGCATGGGAGGAATGAGGGCTTCTGCCTGCCGGGCACTGCAGGGTCTGGTGGGACTCTGACTCACCGCTTGTTCGGTGCTTGTGGTCTGGTGCGAGGCGGAGGCCGCGTCCCTAGAGAGGGACCGGAACATCTGTGGAATGTGGCCGCTCAGTTTGGTATTGTCTCTTCTGGGAGAACTGGAGCGGGAGGGGGACTTTTTGCTGTCCGGTTTGCCCATGGTGCGGGTGGATTTTCCTTTCTGAAGCTGCGTAGGGGATCGAGGAATGCCGGAGCTCCGGAGTTAGGCTGCTGCCATCTTCAGCGTCCAGGCCACACGATCTCTGGTTTTTAAATGTTGGGGAGGACAGGCAGTACTGTGCAGGGGGTCCCAGGAGTGAGCTACAGGGAGGATGGGGTCCAGATGTTGTGCGGGAGGCCCGCTGTCATCGCCGTTCGGCCCGGGTTAGGTAGGCCTCAAAAGCCGCGGCCTCGATTTCGGGCTGGTGCGGCCGGACTTAATCGATCCACCCGAAAGACGGCTCAATCTGGAGCCAGAGAGCTGGGGAGAAGGGCTGGGGTGTTTTGGAGTCTCACCCTTGTCTCCCCAGGAAGGATTCCTACGGATTGTGTCGCCTTCGGCGGAGCCTCAGGAGCGTACGTCTGCTCCTCAGAACGTCCACGGCGCTTCCCTTCATTTTCTTTCTTTTTATTCATTGGCTCTGAGGAAGAGGGGATCCCCCTTGAAATGTGTCAGCCTTCCAGAAGGTCCTCCAGTGTGCTGGACACAGTCCTGGTGTCCTGGTTGCTGCTTGTCCATTGTGGACCGTGACATTCTTTTTATATTCGTTTGTTTGTGAGTATACTTCTTTTCCTTTTAATTTCAATAACTCTACTTGGGTAATGCGCAAGGCTTGTGTGTCCTCTTTTTTCTTTTATATTATTTCCATTGGGTGTCCCCTAATCCTTGGAGGGCAGCGAGGCCTGTGCACTTAAACCACAACCACTTCCACTGCCATCGCATTACTACTTGATCGCAGGAGATTGCGCTTGACTGCAACTCCTTCCTGTGTCCTGACCTACAGTCTGATCAGGAAGTAAGGAAAAAGCGATAGATGCGTCTGGAAACATCGATGGAGGACAGTAAGGTAAGTGTTTGTAAATTTTATGGAAAGCGTTGATATTTTTGCAAAAAAAGTATATTAATGCTATATTGGTACATATGGGAGCTGGAATTTAGAAAAAAAGGTGAATAAAGGTGAACTTATCCTTTAAGGTTTTTTATTTACAAAGGTTTTATTTAAAGTTTTTGAGCGTGTACAAAATATACAGATACTGAGAGTATGGTAGATATAATCTGTGCGCATCAGGAATCATAATCATATAAAAAAAGGAGATATAAATTCTACATAGTTTTCAGTTTGTGTTACAAAAGGAGTACAACATCTCATACATAAAAAAAACAACTATAAGAAAAAAGTGTAGTACATGTAAAAAAGATCAAGAGTCAAAAGAAGTTGTTGCTTCAATCAAGTTGGGAGAGATGGTGTAAATAAGTGTAGTATATAACAACATAACATCTATGGCTATATCAGCAATTCTCGTGGGGAAACAGTAGGCCAGCTATTCCATTTTCTATCAAAAATGTGCATGGTGTCCATAAGGGTGTGATTTACTTTTTCCACCAGTTTTATTGCGTTCATACGGGAGAGTATTTCTGACCATAAGACAGTGGAGGAACGCCATTTCAAGGCAATTGCCCATTGTATAGCGGAGCAAATTGTGTGAATTAGTTTCTGGTGAGAGGAAGAGACCTCTGGAAGGTCAGCATATAGAATACACATTTGAAATGTCAGGGTTATTGGAGAACCTGTGATCTGACGCCGCAAGGTTTATAGAACTGCACAGCTCCAAAAGATAAGGAGGAGCGTGCTTTTGTCATGACATCCTCTAAAGCAAGAGTCAGGGACTGATGGATAAAATTGGTGCAATCCAAAAGGGGTATAATACCAGCATGCAGGGACGTTGCTAGGTCTACAAAAGATCTGGGGCTAGAGCCCATAGAGGCAAAATAAATAAAGTCATACGCTTGAGCGGGCATACATATGTATATAATATACATATGTGGGTGTGTATATATATACAAGTATAAATATCATTACATTTCTGAGTGCGGATCCTCCTTACATCAGGGTCCCCAGAGAGCCCCCTCACTTACATCAGGGCCCCCAGAGAGCCCCCCCACTTACATCAGGGTCCCAAGAAAGCCCCCTTACATCAGGGTCCCCAGAGAGCCCCTTCCTTACATCAGGGTCCACAGAGAGCCTCTTCCTTACATTAGGGTCCACAGAAAGCCCTCCCCTTACATCAGGTTCCCCAGAGAGCCCCCTTATACATCAGGGTCCCCAGAGAACCTCCCCATATATCAGGGTCCCCAAAGTTCCTCCCCATACATCAGGGTCCCCAGAGAGCCTCCCCCTTTCATCAGGGTCTACAGAGAGCCTCCCCTTACATCAGGGTCTACAGAGAGCCTCCCCATGCATCAGGGTCTACAGAGAGCCTCCCCATGCATTAGGGTCCCCAGAGAGTCCCCTTTACATCAGAGTCCCCAGGGAGCCTCCCCATGCATCAGGGTCCCCAGAGAACCTTCCTATACATCAGAGTCCCCAGAGAGCCCCACTTACATCAGGGTCCCCAGAGAGTCTCCCCATACATCAGGGTCCCCAGAGAGCCTCCCCATACATCAGGGTCCCCAGAGAGACTCCCCATACATCAGAGTTCCCAGAGAGTACATCAGGGGCCCCAGAGAGCCTCCCCATACATCAAGGTCCCCAGTGAGCCTCTCCATACAGCAGAGAAAGAGGGGGTGGATGAGAGGGGTTGAAAGAAAAACCCCTAGCCCTGCCCTGTTCCATGACAGTCACAGTGAGCTAGGAGAGGAGCTTGGAGAAGGAGTGAAGGCTCTGGGAGGTGCCAGGGATGCAGCTCAGGTTGGTGGTGAGGCCTCGTCTTTTCTCTCTCACTCCCTCCTGGGCTCTTCCTGGCTGCCCAGGCCTCCCCTTCCCTATTTGAAGATACCGCTGCCCTGCACCCCACCTCTACAGGACCAGCGGCGTCCGCCCCAGTCCAGAACCATGTCAAGGGGGCTGGACACAACTTTTTAGGCTCCATGAGCACTAGCACAGAGGAGGAGGAAGTGGAACCCTCCTCCCCATTCAATGCTGGGCAGGGAGGGAGTCGCGGTCATGATGTCACTGGTTGCTAGACACTAGGTGGCTCTAGCAACCAGTGACCAGGAGTAGAGTCAGGTGAAGCGAGGGCGGAACGGAGCCAGCACTACCATGGCTCAGTCTGCCCCTGCCTCCTGCATTCTGGACTGGGACATACCTGCAAATTGCAGAACTGCACCCACCCGGTAAGAGACTCAGGGCTATGGGCTCCAGACTTGGGGCTACAGCCCCAATAGCCACCCCCTAGCAATGCCCCTGCCAGCATATATGTAGTTTGAGTGTAGTTTATTTCACTGAGGTGGAGCGAGTGCACATATCTAACACCATATCTAACCAGTCCTCCTCAGGAATTACCGGAGATGTCTCAGACTCCCAACTTAACATTGCTATGGTTTTAATCACTATGTCTAAGTCATTAAGATCTGTATAGTGTGGATATTGTACACCTATCTCTCGAGGTCTCTCCGCATAGCGATTCAAAAGGTGTTGTGGAGGTGTCCACTGTCCGGGTCAATAGGCTAGAAAAAAATTGTCTAATTTGTAGATATTCATAGCATTCTGAGCGATGAAGGGCGTAAGTTTGTTGAAGGTGGAGTTCTGTATCAGAGAATCCAGGGTCCCCAAGCCGAGGGCCACCCATTTTGAATATTCTGAACCAAAAAAGGATGTCAGTAACGGGGACTTAGAGGTGAGTTTAAACCTAATCCTCTAAGGTTTTGAAGGCTCTCTGCTCTGTTATCAGCTTCTGTCAGCTCTTTTAGCGAGATTTATGCTCAAATCCTGTCCTGCTGACAACATTTTATCAGATACAACATTAGGGGAACTTATCAGCAGCAACACAAACACTTTTTGGCTAAAACCCATGTCAGATTATTATTTCACCTCCTGTTTAGTGAAATCTGTGTCAGAGGAACATGAAGTGAGGGTAAATCTCTCTGACAAAGCCCCAGATAGCAGTACAACCCCAACAGTTGTTCTAAACCCTCTCCACTCTATCCAAAATTAGACAAAATGTTTATGACTTGACAAAAATTTTACACGATTGTAAACTGGTACAAACAATTCCTCTTATCTGGACTGTCTGAATTTACTATTATATCATCACCATTGTATTTTGTGATTAAAAGCTGTGGTTTCAGACTTTAAGTGAAGCAAAACATATACCTGTAAATGTTTCACCATTATAACTGCTGATAGGCTTTGACTCCCCTTTTCCATCTGTTTATGTGGAAAAACAACCTGTTCCAGCATTCAGCTTTTTATGCTTGTTTTTATGCTTCATTTGGCTTTATAGCTCAACTTCTCTTGATCCTCTTTTAACTTTTGTATTTTCACACAGTTGTATGACCTATAAATGTTATTCTTAGAACATCACCAGAAAAGTTAGATAAAATATATGGGCACTGAATAAAACAATGTAATTTAATGTCTTATGTGTTCATGTTGCTGTTAAAATATAGTAGCATATAAAGGCCACCACCACCACTGTACCACATCCAATATATCACTATATATCCAATAAAAAGAAATGCAGACTTTAATGGTACACATGAGATGATGCTGACATATCATGAAAATTATACAGCATTTTATAATTGTTTATAAAATATCTGGATCATTCATATCCTAAAAAACATAATTTACATGATTCACAATATTGCCTCATAGGTGCCAACACACATTGTTGAACATAAAATCTTAATTTAAAAGAGAAGTGTGGGAATATTTTTTTTTTCTAAAAAAACATACTAACCTAGGTGAATGCAACACTGGTCTGATGCTGCATCTGTCCCCTGTCGGCTCTAATACTGGGAACTGAGCGATCAAACACTGCCGATCACTGACTTCTCACAGCTCCCTGAGCAGGGAGCTGGTGACTGCCAGTCAGCAGCTCTTTGCTCTGCCCCCTGTCAGGATGGTGAGCAGTGGGTTAGTAAACATGTTCTCATGTTTACTGACCCAACAGATGAACATTCATTGTACAGAGCACATGTCAGTGTACAGAGCACTCTGTGAAGAGGACTCATTCAGAAGGGAAGACATAGTAAACACCAGCCACATGTTTACTACGGCTTCTTGCTTTGTGAATGAACACAGAGCATTCTGTATGGAGCATTCCTGTGTTCATTATATTGCAATGCTGCAGGGGAGAAGGATATTGAGGACTGTCTGTCATGAATCTCTTTCTTTAAATCATGTTCTTCAAATTAAAGTGGTTGTAAAGGCAGAAGGTTTTTTTAACTCTACATTCTACTGCATTCTATACAGTAGGGTAAAACACCTCCTGTGTGCAGCTTGACCTGCAGACCCCTAAATACATACCTGATCCCGATCTCAATCCAAAGATGTGCATGAGAGCCGAGGCTCTCCTGGCTCTCTTGGCTCTCTTGCTTCTCATTGGCTCAGATACAGCAGTCAATCAGAGCCAGTGGCGAGGACACGCAGAGTAGGGCTCAGGAGTGAGAATGTATGACTGCCCCACAGCAAGTGGCTTGCTGTGGGGGTACGCAGCAGGGGGTGGCAGGAGTGCCGTCAAGGGACCTGAGACAAGGAGGATTGGGGCTGCTCTGTGCAAAACCATTGCAAAACTTATCCTTTAAGCTTAGGGAAGAATCTGAAGCCATTCCATTTTAATGATGACTAAACCTAGACAAATACATTACCATCATGTTTTGGACATGTCCAGAAAATCTACAGCCATTTTTTTTTTTTTTTGGTTGAGGTTGGGGTAGGGGTAGGGGTTATGATGTACCATTAATATGGTAAAACTGCATTTGTTTCCTTGTTTTTAGGCTAAACACAGTTGTGGTGGACCATGGCTCCCATCAAAAACCCCAGGGCTAAAGCAGATCATCACTACAATAAGGCCTTGCAAACAACCCAAGCAATTGTGGAGATCATAATTGGGCTCAAAACCCAGTTTTTGTTTGGACTAGTCTAGGGTTAAGCCTCTCTACTCTCCTTGAAGAGCTTCCAGAATTATCCTGGCTTTCTGTGTGCTCAACAATATCTGTATTGAGCAGCATGATTTCTGGGAGCTGACTGAGGATACAGTGCCTTGAAAAAGTATTCATACCCCTTAAAATTGTCCTCATTTCGACATGTTACAACCAATAACGTAAATGTATTTTATTGGGGTTTTATGTGATACAACAACACAAAGGGGCACATAATTGTGAAGTGGAAGGAAAATCATAAATGGTTTTCACTTTTTTTACAAATAAATATCTGATAAGTGTGGCTTGCATTTGTATTCAGCCCCCTTTACTCTGATACCCCTAACTAAAATCTAGTGTAACCAATTACCTTCAGTAGTCACCTAATTAGTAAATATTATCCACCTATGTGTAATTTAATCTCAGTATAAATACAGCTATACTGTGAAGCTCTCAGAGGTTTGTTAGAGAACCTTGGTGAACAAGCAGAATCATGAAGGCCAAGGAACACACCAGACAGGTCAGAGATAGAGTCGTGGAGAAGTTTAAAGCGGGGTTAGGTTATTAAAAAAATATCCCAATGTTCAATCCATCATCTGAAAATGGAAAGAGTATGGCACAACTGAAAACCTACCAAGACACGTCCGTCCTCCTAAACTGACAGGTCGGGCAAGGTGAGCATTAATCAGAGAAGCAGCCAAGAGGCCCATGGTAACTTTGGAGGAGCTGCAGAGATCCACAGCTCAGGTGGGTGAATCTGTCCACAGGACAACTATTAGTCGTGCACTCCACAAATCTGGCCTTTATGGGAAAAAAAAATAACCGGGCATGCTAGAGGTGGTTTGGAAGGAGCATACAAACTCACCATTCCTTTCCTCTATGCTGATGCAGAATAGTTTCTCTATTTGGTCAGAGTCTGAGTATAAGTGAAAACATGGTTGACCAGGATGAAGAGCCAACATTATTTTTTTTTTTTTGGGGGGGGGGGTGTCTTACAATAAAGTCAAATATACTAGTATGTTGTTTTTGCAAGTGTTTTTTTTTCTTTTCTATTGGAGTTCCTCTGCAATATCGTGGTACTAAATGTTTCCTAGCCACTGTAATACATTGATGAAAGTGTATTCATTCTGAAAATTAAAGTGCACTAAAGCTGGCCTTCCATTATCCAATTGGATCCAATCTCCGCATGCCAAAGGAAAGAGTTCAAGGAAAATAATTATCCCTTATTACTCATTTAAAGCGGTAGTAAACCCATGCATTTAACAGGTTAAAAACCAGTCACATTTCCGGCACGTGCCGGAAATGTAACACTCCCATTGGTTGTGCTCTAAACCAAACTGTCAAACCATCCAATGGCTGGTGTCATAGCTGATCACATGTGCAGCATCATGGCAGTTGTAGATTAAACAGAGGCAAAGATGGCAGCTTCCTTGGCAGAAAGTGATAGGAGGGTTTACTACCACTTTAAAGATGGTGTCTAATATAAAGCAACACAACCACATAAAGTAATTTAATTGATAAACAAAACAAAAACAAAAGTACACTTTTGACATCTATGGACAGTCAAGATGTCTTATGATGCAAGCCACGTCATTCACAACATTTTGCGGCACTTAAGTCTAAAAAACAGTACTTCACTGCTGACAACTGACACATACCTAAAGATATTTAATCACAGCATGAGGTATCCAGAATGATATAATGCTATTTTGCATTTTTCTGGTATTAGACTTCAACAAGGTTCATTTTCTGCCAACTGGGTTAAATGGAGGCTAATTTAAACCTTAATTTAGGATGCGCCAGAAAGATGTGATAATCACGTGCAAGACCTGTAAATTGACAAATTCTAAACCAGTCCCAGAGTGTTATTTTTTTTTTACCAAGAGTAGTAGTCAGCATTTCTTGCAGCAAACAATGAAAATCATCTGTCATGGTAAGATATGTACTAATGTTTGGAGCATTAATGCATATTTCATTATCGTGTATTAATATTTTAGAGTGTTTGTGAGCAGTAATGTTGTACAGACATGCATAGAGAATTTTACTTGACAGATATTCTGTGTGAGCCACAGCAACAACTTCATTGCTGCTGCTGTACTGTCTCTGTTTTTTTTGTTTTTTTGGGGTTTTTTTTGAGAAGTGCTTTTTTCATGTTTTATTTTTTTTCTTATATGTCAATTACCAAATGAAAGGCAGGATATTATTGTTGCAGGTTCTGTAGTTATTCTTTTTACAGATTACACTTGCCCTTACCTCATTCAAATATTTTAGGGAGCTGTTTACAGTGAAATAAATACACTATAATACACTTTTTTTATTATTAGCTGTATGTTTTGTGTTCTTTTGACAAAGCCACGTAGTGAAAGTGCTTAGAGACAGTCTATGTACTCAGTACAATACAACAGATGCTTTTTCATTAAAAAAATGATACTGTAATGTTGCTGTATAAATGGCTGTTGCAGAATCCTACAACAATTGTGGCAAGTGTGCCACGACCAGGCCTTCTCTGGAACTTTTTGTTTAATAAGTTTAAATCAGTATTATTTGCTAGAAATTACTTAGAATCCCCAAACATTTTATCTTATCCGAGAGCTCCGCACCCACCCCGGCCTTCGGATCCCCAGGCTGGCACAGCAAGTAGTCAGCTTGCCCAGGACTGAGGGGAACAATCCCTAAGGCACCCCGCCTCTAGCTGACTGCTCGTGGACCAGTCCAGAGCCCGCATTTAGAAACGCAATCGGCGGGGAAACCGCCGCCTGGGTGTACCAATATGGCCGCAGCCTAGTGCTCAGAAATAGCCACAACACTTGATGGAAGCAGCCCGGAGCTCCATCCTGGACACAAACACTGCCCTCCAGTAACGGAGAACAGGAGACTACCGGGAGCCAGTTAATGTGGGGCTCTCCCTCACCAACAGCAGGCTTCACGTGGGAGTTCGGGTGGACCAAGATGGCCACCGTCAAGGCCTAGCGTGTCCCCAGGCCTACAGAATACCGAGCCTACAGACAGCTCCTTATGCATGGAGGATTGGACACCTCATCCCTCTCTAGAATCCCCTCCAGATTACTGCCCTGGGGGAAGGTAGGTGGACCTAACTCCCTCATCCCAGCACCAGCAAATTGCCTCTCCCTCCAGAAGAAGATAGGGGTGTGCGGGTGAATAGGCCACGGTACCACACTCTGCACCTTTGGACAGAGAGTAGTCTGCAATTCCCAGGGCATTATTTGAGGCAGGAGCCTTAACAGCTGCTGGGAAACGTCAGGTGGGCGCTAACACACCTCTTTTCCGAACCTGAACAAGATCCCCCCTCTGGAATGACCACAATTGGGACCTTCTCTTCATCCTTATCCCAAGAGACTTCTGTGGAGCACAGACCGATTATCTCTCCGGCTACCCTTACCCTTACACCTGGGCTAAACCTACCCACACACCATCTCTTATCTGCTTCCCTGGCCTCCACTCCCAGTCCCTCATACGCCAAACAATGGAAGAGTCCCCATTATCTTCGGCGGTACGACTTTCCTCCATCGAGCAAGACATAAATAACCCCAGCCCCATAATTCAAGAACCTCTCCTCAACACTGCAGACTTATTCATCAAATTCTCCAACCTTTTGGTGCGAGGTCTGGCGAACACAGCAGCGAAAATTACGGGGGGTATAAAAGCGGACTTTCATAATCTCTGTGCCAGAATGGATGCCATTGAACAAAAATTGGATTTCACGGTGGTCAGAACCAACCAAAACTCGCATCACCTACAAGTTCTACAGGACCAGCTAGACACTGCCCTAGCAAGAATAGAAGACTTTGAAAACAGGTCACGAAGATACAACTTTAGGGTAAGGGGTCTTCCGGAGACTATAACTGAAGTTATCCCTGCAGTCCAGGACCTGATCCAATCCATCATCCCAAATGTACCCAAACACAGATTAGAGCTGGACAGAGCCCACAGATCACTTGGTCCCCAAAGAAAAGATGGATCCCCAAGGGACATTATAGCTAAGCCTCACTTCTATGCCATCAAGGAGGAAGTGATGAGAGCCTCCAGGTCCAAATCTTCTATCTCCTGTATGGGGCACACAGTCCAGATCTTTGCGGACTTATCGCCGAATACTATTCAAAAGAGGAGAGCCTTAAGACCGCTTCTTTTAGTCCTACAAAGAGCAAAGCTCAAGTATTGGTGGGCCTTTCCGTTTTCAGTCAAATTCAACCTGAAGGGAAAAACATTTGCCTTCTCCACCCTAGCGGAGGGGAAAAACTCCTCCTACAACTCAAGTTGATCACCCAAGAAGCTCCAATGGATCTTACTGACCCAGCTGGTTCCCACACGAAGAGACCGCCCCCATCCAATCCAGTTTCACCGCTCTGGACAAAGTCAAAGAGCAAGAAGGCTAAAGACAACAGACCTCCGTGATTCACAGACTGGCCTACATAGACTTTTTCAAGTACAATTGATTAGGGCCTCTCTTGAGAATATGGAAGTTCCTTTCATATAATCAGGAGACAGCTGTGTATTGGGGACTTTTTGGCTCCTCCCCTTTGATTTTTGGTCACAGTTGTTTTCTGATGGTACTTAATTACCTCTTCGAGACTCTTTATTTCATAACTTAGTTCAGCCTCTTATGTTATAAGAGTCCTCAACCTCCCTTAATGCATTTAAACTTAGGTTGTTACTTATAGCCCTCACTACTTATACATGTCCAGGGCTACTCATTTATGTTCCTTTTTTTTAGGAAATAATGCAGCCGGGGGACGTCCCGGCCGGGGGGGCCCCCATGTGCCTCCACTTATTCCGTGTTTCTAGAAACTCCTTGGAGTGAGTTGTCTGCCCCTGATGGGTCAAATAATTGTTTACTTTTCCTGTTCAATTTTTGTTTTGATCCCTCTTAGAAGGGCAGTTGAAGCGGAACAGAGAGGGCTTTTTCCCCCTCTGGAACCGACTTCTACAACTTTATACAGTTACTATTGTTTTTGTTTTGTATCTTTCTTCTCTTTCTACCTTCCCCTTTTTTCTCCTTCTTGGAAAAAGCACCTAGCCATTATCTATGTTTCAGACGCTCCCAGACATGCTGATCACGAATCGGGGCTCCTGGATTTCCTTGAACCCTATACTATCCCACCAGGGACCTCCGGGATCAGGGTGAGTGCCGCTGTAAACATTTGCCTCAAATCTCATAAGCTCCATGACTAAAACTCTCCACAGACATCTTTGTATACAACCCACAAAGCTTAGGGCCTGAACTCTCCTGTTAAAAGGAGGAAATTATTCTCCCAATACAAAACACTTAAATTAGACATCGTCATGGCTCAAGAGACCCATTTTCCATTACGGTACAGCCCTAAATTCATTCACCCACACTATCCCACGTTCTTCTTGGCTAATGTGGAAACCAAAACAAAAGGGGTAGCGATCCTGATTTACAAAACTTGTGGCTTTTCTCTCCTTAAGGAAATTAAAGACCCACAGGGGAGATATATCCTAATCAAAGGCACCATAGATGGGATTCTATATACCTTAATCTCCTACTATGCTCCCAACAAAGGCCAAATTGGCTTTTTTAAAGCGCCATTTGACATTATCCAACCCCATCTGGAGGGTAGGGTCATCCTAGGAGGTGATTCTAATATCGCCTTTGATCAAGGACTTGATAAAACTAGACCTATCGGAAACCAACTGACACGCCCAACCAAAGCGAGTCTGAAACTGGTGAAATTGCTTCACTCTTCCAATATGTCAGATGCGTGGAGAGAACTGAATCCAAACAGGAGAGATTATATGCATTTTTCTTACCCTCATAACTCATTTGCCCGAATAGACCACATTCTGGTACAGACACACTTAACTCCTTTACTAATGAACTTGCGAATAATTGACACCCCACTCTCGGACCATTCTTTAGTCCTCATACAATTCCGTTCCAACCCACTGTATGCGAAACAATCTCATTGGAGATTAAATGAGTCACTACTGACAGATCCCATTAGGCTCACGGAAATGAATAACTCCCTCAAGGAATATTTCCTCCTCAATAACAAAGAAGAGACTTCTGCCGAAATTCTATGGGCAGTCCACAAAGTTTTCATTAGGGGAACACTCATACAGATAGCCTCAAAATTAAGGAAGAGAGGTCGGCAGACTTAGCCAAACTGGAAAAATCATTTGAGTCTCTGATGGCGTCGCATAAAACTAACCCATCTCATACCTCCACCTCCCAACTGGATAAAGCTAGACTAGAACTCAATTTGGCTCTTACAGACAAAGCAGAGAAATATATCCGTTGGAGTGGACAAAAATTCTACACGCAGGGCGATAAATCAGGAACGATGTTAGCAGCTAGACTCTCTCCACAACAGCGACATTACCACCTACCTAAAATTAGAGTCCTAGGTCATGGCCTTACCACTAACCCTACAAAAATCCTGGAAACATTTCATAAATTTTATTCTGACCTCTGTGGCGCTCCCAAACGGAAACCCCCGGACTCCCTTTCAGCCTTTCTTAAGGACATCCCTCTTCCCTCCTTAACACTGGAACACAAATAATTATTGGAGGATCATATCACAGAAGAGGAGGTATTGGGGGTCATTAAAGACTTAAAAAAGGGGTCAGCCCCAGGACCGAATGGATTATCAATCCCTTATTATAAAGCATTCACTGAGACCCTTACCCCTCATTTAACCAAATTTTTTAACCTTAAAACCCAGAGCGCCCCCTTAGACCCTCAACTTAATTCTGCCTTAATTTCAGTGATACCAAAGCCTGATAAGAACCCTGAGGAGGTTGCTAACTATAGACCTATATCACTGATAGACAATGATATAAAAATTCTAATGAAGATTCTAGCAAATAGGATAGCATCTTTCATAAACTCTTACATACACAAAGATCAGGTGGGCTTTATCCCGGGAAGGCAGGGTCCAGACCAGGTACGTAGGGCTGTAGACCTGATCTCCATTCTACAATCCAACTGGGAGGGTGGGTCTAAACAGCGGGGTATGGTCTTATCACTAGACCTCCAAAAAGCCTTTGACTCTGTTTCCTGGGACTACATAATCACGATTCTAGAAAAATGGGGTTTCGGCCAGCGCTTCATGGGGATCATTAGGGCCCTCTACTCCTCCCCTACGGCCCGAATAAGGCTACAGGGATACCTCTCAAATCCGATATATATAAACAAAGGGACAAGACAGGGGTGCCCCCATCACCTCTTATCTTCGCGGTCGCTATTGAAACCTTGGCGATCACTGTACGCCTAAACCCAAATATCAAAGGAATCTCCTGTGGCCCTCGGGAACATAAATGCGGTTTGTTCACAGACGATATCCTCTTATTCATTACATCCCCCCACACCTCTCTCCCCAACTTAAGTCATATACTAGATTATTTTGCTGACCAGTCAGGGCAAACTGTGAACTACGCTAAGTCATATGCAATGAATGTTTCCCTCTCCAAGGATACAGTTACCTCTCTTCAACACTCCTTTCCCTTTAAATGGAGTTCTACTTCTATTAAATACTTAGGTATTAATCTAACAGCCAAGATTGAGGACTTATATGCTTGTAACTTCCCCTCCACTTACCAAAGGCTGGAAGATGATCTAAAATCCTGGGCGCAATGTAATCTCTCCTGGATGGGTAGAATCAATGCAATCAAAATGACTCTCTTACCACAGATTGTATACCTGTTTCGAGCTCTCCCAATCCCTATTAAGAAAAACCATTTAAGGTCTTTCCAAAGGAAAATCATCAAATTTGTCTGGAGCAGCTCAGGTTACAGATTTCCCCAAAGTATTTTATATCACCACAGGAAGAAGAGTGGGATGGGTCTCCCTAATCTCTTCAAATATTACCAAGCAGCAAGGCTGGCACAACTCTCGCGAGTATACTCGAGGTTTGAGTGTCCAGATTGGATCCAAATTGAGAGGCAGGCTGTCCCGAAACACACTTTAGATTTCCTTCTCTGGACTCACCCGAAAAAGAGACCCCCTGTATTAGCTCCTACCCTCTCATGCTCATTCAAAGTATGGGACTCACTACGTCTCCACCCCGAATTAGTTTCGACCCTGACGCCCTTAGCGCACATATTTCATAATCCAGACTTCCCTCCCGGCCTAGATATCAAGGCGTTTAAATGGTGGTTGGATAAAGGGCTGTACCGTATAGGACATTATTTTACACCCTCAGGACCCATCTCCATGGGTCACTGCATAAGCAAACTAGACCTCCCAGCTTCTGAAAAGTTTAGATTCCATCAAATCTCCCACTTTTTAAGGCATATCTGGAAGAAAAAGCCTCTTCCCCCAAGCATTACAGCCTATGAAACTTGGTGTGCCCAAGCCATGGAGCAAAAGGGAGGCATTTCGGTAATTTATGCGGTAATTTATGAGGCCCTCACCCGTCCATCAGTAAAGGCTCCCTACATGAGGTTATGGTAAATCTTTAACCTCATAGAAAAGTTGACCAAGATGCAGATCCCCAGATCTCCCGAGGTGGCCCTACTCAACGCCCACATCCCAAACCTTTCCTTACCTAACAGGAAATTGGTAAAATGTATCTTAATTGGGGCCAAGCTTTCCGTAGCGAAAGCCTGGAAAAAACCAAAGGTATCTTACGCAGCTACAGTCAGGAAAATCTCATGGGTTATGTCCCAGGAGAAATTATCCAGTATTCTCTCGGTCACCGCTATAAGATTCGAGGAGGTATGGGAACCCTGGGCTGCTTTCATAGGTGTTTCCTCCACTTCAACATCAACATGTCCCCAGATGAAGCAGATCTGATTTGAGATTAGGTGCTTTTCTCCACCTCTTCACTTCACTTTCCTTGTCCTGATACCCTCTCTCTCTCTTCTCTCGCAGTACTTCAACATATCTCGGTTGTTTGGATAAATTAATTTCTAGTTTTAATGTTCTCGATAGGAATGTGACAGTATGGCTACTGAGCCATCTCCCTTCTATTTTCGGAAAGGTTTTACCGCTAAAATAGAAAGTAGGCCTCTAGCTCAGACTTTCTTAATGAGACGAATCTCCCCTCCTAGCACAGCATGACCCCAGTTTGGGGTGCCTGGAGGATAGGAGATTCAGTTCCTTCTCTACTGCTCAATACACCTTTGGCTTCTGCCTAAGTATATAGCCTTAGCAACAGGTGGAACCTTCAAGAGTTCCATCCACTACAAGTTATCTTGTTTGTACTATATTTTGTCATGTGATAACCTTTTTGTTATATACTTCAAAGTACTGCATTTCCTTTTGTCATGTCTGAATTTAAAAAATAAAAATCTTTTGAAATAAAAAAGACAAAAACACAATACAGGGTGGGCCATTAATGGATACACCTTAATAAAATGGGAATGGTTGGTGATATTAACTTCCTGTTTGTGGCACATTAGTATAGGTGAGGGGGGAAACTTTTCAAGATGGGTGGTGACCATGGCGCCATTTTGAAGTCGGCCATTTTGAATCCAACTTTTGTTTTTTCAATAGGAAGAGGGTCATGTGACACATCAAACTTATTGGGAATTTCACAAGAAAAACAATGGTGTGCTTGGTTTTAACGTAACTTTGTTCTTTCATGAGTTATTTACAAGTTTCTGACCACTTATAAAATGTGTTCAATGTGCTGCCCATTGTGTTGGATTGTCCACCACCACATTATGGGGATCAGGTCCGAGCATTCCTAGATGAACAGTTTACTGGAAAGTGGATTGGTCATCGTGGGCCAGTTGAATGGCCCCCAAGGTCTGTCGATCTGACCCCCTTAGACTTTTATCTTTGGGGTCATCTGAAGGCAATTGTCTATGCTGTGAAGATACGAGATGTGCAGCACCTGAAACTACGGATACTGGAAGCCTGTGCTAGCATTTCTCCTGCGGTGTTGCTATCAGTGTGTGAAGAGTGGGAGAAGAGGGTTGCATTGACAATCCAACACAATGGGCAGCACATTGAACATATAAGTGGTCAGAAACTTGTAAATAACTCATGAAAGAATAAAGTTACATTAAAACCAAGCACACCATTGTTTTTCTTGTGAAATTCCCAATAAGTTTGATGTGTCACATGACCCTCTTCCTATTGAAAAAACAAATGTTGGATTCAAAATGGCCGACTTCAAAATGGCCGCCATGGTCACCACCCATCTTGAAAAGTTTCCCATACTAATGTGCCACAAACAGGAAGTTAATATCACCAACCATTCCCATTTTATTAAGGTGTATCCATATAAATGGCCCACCCTGTATAATAATGAAAATGCACTTACTACAAAATGTGGGATTTCCTGGGAATAAATGATACTGTAATGTAGTTTTTGATATTTAAAGATGTCTGTTGGGTGTCCTATTCAAATTGGAACTTGAGCACAAATAAGGTAAATCTGGAAACTTACTCACTACAATATTTGGGTGCTTTTTCTGGGAATAAATGATAATGTAATATTGATTTACAAAAATGGCAAATGGTTCAAATGATTGTTGAAGTCAATTTCAAATTGGGGCTTGAATGAAGTTAAAAATGGGGACATTCGCACTACAATATTTGTGGTGTTTTTCGGGGAATAAATAATGATGTCATTTTGATTTACACAGTTAAAATGCTTGTTGGTGGTTCTATTCAAAATATGAATTGTGCACAAATAAATTTATACTGGGAAGATACTCAACACAATATTTAGAGTGTTTTTTCTGGTAATAAATGAGACTGTAATGGGGATTTCAAAGGGTACAAATGGCGGTTAGTGGTCCTATTCAAATTGTGGCTTTAGTACAAATAAATGAATACTGGAAACATACTCACAACAATATTTGGCGTGTTTTTTCTGGAAATAAATGATAATGTAATGTTGATTTCAAAAGGTGCAAATGGCTGTTCGGGGTCCTATTCAAATGGAAACTTGAGCATAAATAAATTGCTGGAACACACTCACTAAATGATTCTATAATGTTGATTTCTAGGTTTAAAAATGACCGTTGGTGGTCCTATTTAATTTGAGGTTGGCGCATGAAAAATGTATTCCCAAAACATTGGCGCACTAGGACTAAAAAAATCCCTTAAGCTGTAAAAACTAACCCCGGCTGCAGGATTACGTCTGCTGCCTAGTAGGAAGATATATACATTTAACAACCAGCACAGAAATAGCAATTGTCCTTAAAAGTTCACCAAAATGTTCTCACAAACGTCTTCACCAAATAAAATGAGATCCTCTTCATTCATGAATCAGAATAAAGTATATGCATTAAAAATAAAATTCTTGAAAACTGTGTTGTTCGGTGGTGAATGGAAAGGGTAGCTGATTTTTCCACCCCCTCTCTTTCCCCAACTTTCTGAATACCCCCAACATCTTGAGTCTCAAAATCCAATTCTCGCATCCCCTCTGCTCTTCTTCCTCACCCCTCCCCACCCTCTTTTCTATAGATCCCACCCCCCCTTTTTTTCCTCTTTTTCTTCTTTCTCTTCCCCTCCTTCTTTGGGACCCTCAACCTTGTTCCCCCTCTTGAGTGATAAGAAGGAGAGCTGGACAGGATACTCGATCTTCCTTCTAGGGGTCTTAGTGACTCCAGACTGCACTTATAACATGGACTCCCTACTTTAAATTAATCTCAGCGATTTAATGATACATAACATATACATGTTTAAGTGCAGAAACGTGAGCCATCACAAATACCAGGGCACCTTTAGTATATCCCCACACTCACTATGCTGATAGAATGCTATAGCTTTCAAAGAGATTAACTATGTCTTCAGCTGGTTTGTCATGATAGTATTTGTTTGATATTGTTGTAATGATACATCTATCTTCTTGTAATTATATATTTTTCTTGAAACACAATAAAATGTGGAAAAAAAAAAAGATGCGTCCAGTTTCTCCTTTTTTCCACAAGTGTAATACAATTCTGCAGATTAATCCTCTTCCTTCTATACCCACTGGCAGGGCTGCTGTTAGATATCATAAGCCAATTTAACATGGCCCCCCCAGAAAACATCAAAACAATATCTTAGCTAAAAATACACTAAAATCATTATTAGTGGCATTAACACAACATAACCTACACAATTCTTGCTAACTCTATCAAGTTAGGACCTGTGGCTGTGTTAGTACAGCTGTTATGTCCCAATAGAGCCACATGAACAAACCACTCTTTCACACAGCCAGAAGACCTATAAGAAACAAGTCTTAGAACTTATTTAATTGTGAGTTTAAGGGGGTGGTAAAACCCAGTGATTGAGCTGTGATTTTTTTTCTGCCCCCAACCGCTACCCCCTTTAGCTGCAGAAGCAGCAACTTAGGGAGTGTACATGGTGTGGTCACGATACTTTGCTTCATGCTCTATGGCAGGAATTATTCCCCCTGTAACAGTTACTGTAACCAATCCTCCTGTGGCTCCTCCTGCAGCAACTGAAAGCTGAGTGGGAGGGAGAGGAGGAGAATTTGGCTGCTCTGCAGGGGGATCTGTTTTATAGATTAAAGCATAGAATGCACAGTGTTTATATTTTAGGTTACTTTACAAGATATAAAACACATTTACCCCTGTTACCAGGGCTGTCAAAATTGCAGTTATTCCTGATATACAGTATATAGCAAAATCCATATATTAAAAAAAATCTATGCTATGCAAGGGAGCTGGGAACACCCAGTGAGAAGTTAAAGATGAAAACCAAGTTGCCAGGGGGGCGCATGCGCAAAGCCGTCCATGCTGGTCACATAGGATCGGAGCTCCGCACCCGGGGAGAACGCTGTGGCTGACATCAATAGATTTGGGCATCCCTACCCATCTACATCGACAGCTTGGAAGCCCGTGACCCCCAGACACCCTGTGGGATGGTCCTCGGAGGCTCCCGCTCCATGGTTAAAGCCAAATCCATACATGAGGCCCTGGCTCAGGCCTCCACAAAGATGGCAGTGGACGCTTCCAGACGAACGATCGGCTCTTCTCAGCGGTCCCCAGGGAGACCACAGGTACCACACAGGGATGAGGGCGAATCTGAAGGGGAAACTATGTCCACCCCCACACTCTCCCAGCCCCAGGACTCTCAGTCAGCTTTGATGGTACAATTTGAATGAATGCTCCACAAGGCCCTTAAGCAGACCTCAGAGCAGATCACTGATCACCTCACAAGGGAGATTAGGGAGCTTGTCCACCGTACAGAGGAACTGGAGCAGAGGGTGGATGATATAGAGGCCAACATTAATAACCAGTCTGAGGAGGTCGCCCTATTAAGAGAGGAAAATAATTCCCTGCAGCTGCAGCTTGAAAAATTCGAAAATCGGGCCAGACGCTCCAATATTCACATAAGGGGGATCCCCGAGTCAGTCTTGGACCTACAATCCACCATCACGGCCCTCTTCCAGGAGCTAATGACATCTATCCCCATAGAGCGCCTGGAAATGGACCAAGTCCACAGGACCCTAGCACCCAAGAAAGAGGAAGGCCCCCCCATGCGACATAGTCCCAAAGCTGCACTTTTATAGAACGAAGGAACAGCTTCTCCAGGCTGCCCGTCAGAAGGAATCCTTCCGCTTCCAGGGGCATGCTTACCAGCTTTTCACTGATATCTCCCAGGCCACTATCGCTAAGAGGAGAGCATTGAAACCGCAGCTTCAAGTGTTATAGGAACACCACATCACCTACTCCTGGGGTTTCCCATTCTCTTTTACCACTTACCAACCGGAAGGTTTTGCAGCTTTAGGACCAGAGCACTTTTTGCGATTCGGTGCTGCGTCGCTTTGACTGACAATTTCGCGGTCGTGCGACGTTGTACCCAAACAAAATTTGCATCCTTTTTTTCCCACAAATAGAGCTTTCTTTTGGTGGTATTTGATCGCCTCTGCATCATTTCTTATCGCCGCTATAAACAAAAGAAGAGCGACCATTTTGCAAAAAAACCCAAATTTCTTACTTTTTGCTAAAATTCAAATCCAAAAAAAAAATATAAAAAAACATTTTTTTTCACCGTTTTTGGCCGATTTATATAATTCCTCATATTTGCAATAAAAAAAAATTGCAATCTGGGGGGCGTGGCTTGACCGGGGAAGAGAGAGGACGCGCGGCCTGAGAGCTCCGGCCGCCCGAGGAACAATCCACCACAATCCGTACAACAGAGGGCCACTGGTAAGGTGAAAACACCTCTAATACCTTCCCTGACTCATCCCCTACTGAACCATTGTAGGAACGTGCGGATCTGCCATCTCTCCCCGCGCGCGGGGTAGGCCGCAACACGATCCCCGGCCTCGATTTGCGGACGTACCATACCCGCCGGACCGGAGATCGTATATACCCCGAGGACAAACCTCCAACCCACCCAAAAACATCAATAATACACCAACCTAACGGTAGAGCCCAGTAGAGATATCAGCCTGAGGAGGAACAGGCCGCGACCGGATCACCGGCCCAAAGTAGTGCCCTCACTGATTTAATACCATCTCGCACACTACCATCTACCACAACAACATTGGAACAGAGCGGGAGTGGGGGCTAACACCTACCCAGTGCCTATACTTGCACAAATAAGCACAGCACCATAAATGCTTACCTGAGGGACAGTCAATCCTCCACCATCTTGGGACACCCTAAGCAGTCAGCAGGGCCTGAGGGTGACACATACAGCGCCTGACTACTCAGTCATTTGACAGTCCTGCTAGCCCAACAACCACCAGACCCACACCCTGCAGCCTATATTTCAGCACCCTCAGCAGAAGCCATATAAAAGAAACTAGTGACTTCCCCTCTACCAATACCGTGCTTATATAACTACAGGGACCTACTTTCACATCTAACTGATAACAACAAAAATGGAGGTGTGACCCCATAGGAGACGGCAGAAAGGAAGAACAGTAGCAACTG